>VXAX01007874.1:0-159878 GCA_013399835.1 Leptocoma aspasia | reverse complement strand
CAGGAGCCCCGGCGGGCCGCGCCGGTGTGATCGCGGCGCGCCCCGCGGCAGCGCCCCGCCAGCCGCTCCCGAGGCGCCGCGGGGCGGGGGGCGCAGCGCTGGAGGATGAGCGCCCCGGTGGAGCCCAGGATCAAACAGGCGCTGCGGAAGAAGCCCGCGGAGCGTACTCCGGAGGTAAGGCGGCTCCGGCTCCTTCCCAGCGGGTCTTTGTATTTACTTTCTGACTTTTCCTCTGCGTAAATCCGTGTTCCGACAGCGCGGGGTTCGCGGTGCGCGCAGAGACCGGGCTGGCGCACAAAGTTCTGTCTGGAGCTCAGTTATTTATTTATTTCTCTCCAAAGTTGGCCCTCTCGGGACCAGCAGTGGTTTAAACGCCCAGTAACACGCTGGGTAAAGGCACAAGGCGCTTCATGAAGTACTTCGGGCCAGCTGTTGGAAGAAGAACAAGAAGTAGATCACCGAAAAGTAAAATGATGCATATTTCAGTGATGCAAAACTTCTGGGAAAAGTTAGGGAGCTGAAAGGCTTTGCTTACCTGTACAGTGATGCAGATTTAAACAAAACCAAACTAATTATGATGCCCAGACTTCATAAAGATGTTTCTGCAGTGAGTGGGAGTGTAGAAATGTGTGAAGCTAGTAAGCTACAATAAAACGCATTTTCCAATTAACTGCCTTCTCTGTCCCTTCCCCACAAGCTACTCTGTAATCAGCCGTGTATTTTTGGGAATGATAATGTCATGGAGCATTTACTTAATAATGAAATAGTTTGATATCGTTTGCGTTTGTTGAAGGACTGATTAGAGTTTGTTTGCTTACTTACCCTTTGCCTTCCTTTATTTGTTTCCCTTGCTGTGATTTTTTTTTTTTTAATGTGCTCAAGAATTAGTGCTGTGAAGTGATACACTCTTGAGTTTTTCCCTTGGAGGCTGGGAAACATCTGTTCTCCCTTGGTACTTCATGGAGAGCAGAATGTCCTGCCTGGTCTTCCTTATAAGTTAATTATGGAAGGGCTACTTTAGAGAGCTGCTCAGAGGCTGCTCCAGAGTTCATCCTACCAGGACAGAGTCCCTGCTTCCCTTTCGAGTCGGCTGAGTGGGTGAAATACAGATGTTCAGTCCCAACGGTTACTTGCTTTGGGATATCTGGCACATTCCTCCGTGTGTCTCTAAATTAATGATGAGCCACTCTCAGTGTCCATTCTTTTTTTGCTTACTTTTAGCACTCCCCTCTTGCCTCAGACCTGTCTTTCTCTTCAGCTGGAGTCTTCAGTTAGCAAAATTCCTTTGCTAGTGTGGCTTGCAGTGTTGGGTAACTGGGTTCATCACAGAAGTGTCATTCAGGAGTTGGCATTCCATGCTGGCTCGTCATGGCTTGGACTGTGGGGAACAGGTAATCTGGCTTGGCCCAGAACCTCTGCTCACCACTGCTCCTGCTCCTCTGTGGCTGTGTAGGGCTTTTTGTTCTTTATTTTTTTGGCATCCCCAGTTTTTTCCTCAGCAGCTGTCATGGAATTCCTTATGGTTGTCACCTTGTTTTGGCTAAAGCGGCATTAAAATAATTGTTTTGCTTAACCTTGTAGTGTTAAACTGTCAGATGTCACAATGACTGACTGCTTGTGGGACTGATGCCTGTGTAGGTTTCCATTGAAAGTGACATGAGTGTTGTGTGCAGGTTTGAATTTGCCAAGGTATCTTAATTGTGGGGAAAAAAATATAATCTTTGCTAATCTAGGTAATAATACTTCTAAAATGATTAAAAAAATCTAAATTCCCTGGTTAATTTGGCCCTCTTTTGGCAGGCTAATTTTAGAGACACTGCACAGTGAGACTACTTGTGATTAAAGTTAAACATGTACTTAAAACTTGGCAGGATTGGGTCCTTGGTTCTTGCTCCCTGTTGCTGAGTAGATAATTACAGTCAAATCACTTTTGTTTTCTGAGGATACTTTTGTTTACATAGATTTAGAAAGAGAAGCTTTTCCCTGATTTGATAGCAGGGTGTCCCTGGGGGGGTCCCCAGTGTGGATGTGTGCTACCTGCTCAGGTACGTAGCATGGGCTCCCCTGTCACAGTCACACTGGCAGATTTCCCAAACATTTGCTCAGGGATGTGAGGACAGATGGATAGGGTGATGAGTGAACTGAAGAAAACAACTGCAATGTTGATTATTCATTTATTTATTTAATTTATTTGTTCTCAACATCCTGACTTGTCCCCTTTCCTCTGTAGGCTGCAAGACTTGGAGCAGGGAAGCTGAAACCTATTTAGCACAGCCATTAGGATCAGACCCAGATTTTGGGTGTCCCTTTACAGGATGAATGATCTGGTGACTCCTGTCTTGAAGCATCCAGCTGTACACAGACTAACGTGTGGCTTCATTTCTCCCCTCCTACTCTGGTGGGATGGTATCATCAGTGCCTCCCACACGAAATCAGCTGCATGGGGCTGCTCTGTGGTTTTTTTTGACTGTGTTTTTGTACAGGAACCCCCTCAAATTCCCAGAGCCATGGTTGGTATTTTATGATAAGCCAAAGCTGCTTGTCCACAAGAGTTTCAATTGCTTTCAGTCCCTTTCTGCCCCCATCTCTGTTTCTGATCCTGCAGTTTATATGAGCAATTTACCTGGGTATTTATTACAAATTACAGGGCTGGGGTTGTGCTGATCAGTAGCATGGTCTGGTGCTTTGTTCCTGTCATCTGTGCAGCCTCTGGAAAAATACAGATAAACACTCCACATGCCAGATTTTCCTTACAAGTAGTACAATTATCCATAGGATTTTGATTGTAAGTCTTTTTCTTGACAAAAAGTTCTAATTTCTAAGAACTACAAAACTAAACAGGAAGATACTAAAAATTTTTTATAATTTACTTACTTTGAAATTTATCTCACTGTCTTGCTCAAGTAAATGTTTTAGTTCTTGATACTACAAATATTTTTGTTTGGAAAAATCTGTGTTAGGGCAAGTTTTCAGTGTTGTGGTAACATTCCAATGTTTGCTAATTGTTAAAGTGTATAAGTTATGCATATTAGGCATGTACACACTTGATTTTTTTTTTTAGTTGTTGTTGCTGAGATACTTCATGGGTTATAATCTTCAATTTATTTTGCCAGAGGGAATTATTTTGATGAATTTGTAGGGATTGTAGCAAAAATTTAATGATGCGTACACTTTTATGTAGTTGCTGTTGTGTTACTGTTTAGAATCTTTTTTGGAGCTACCGAAGGCTGGCAAATACTTTGCTCCCTTTCTTCTCCTTTGGTGCATCATTGGAGATGGATATTGTTCATATGTGATGGAAGTGACTTCTCATGTGGACAGAGTTCCAGAATGTTTCCTAGTGGACTGATGCCTCTGTAGGTAGCAGATGCTGCCCTAGGATTTGGTTGAGTACTATTCAGGCAAAAGTCTGCCTTGCTGGTTCCCTGATGGCCTGTGCCCCTGTGCTGACACTGGAAATAAATCTGTGTACCTGTCTCTCAGGTATGGCCTGAAAGTGGAGAATTTGTGAGGCTTCTCTCAAGTATTAGTTTTGATAACAGATTATCCTAACAAATCATCCCTTCTGTCTTGTCAGAGGGAGGAAGCTCTGGCAGTAGTTGGATACTTAATGAGTTTAAAAAAAAAATCATACCTATACTTAAACAACAGGATTTCTTACACTTGTTCAGTAATTAAATTTCTGCATATTTCTCCCAGGGTTATGCAAATGTCTGTGTGGTGGTAAATCAGTGAGTGTTTATACATGCAGATCTTTCAGTTTTTGCTTGGGAATATGGGATTTACTGTGAAGTGTTTTAGCTGTTTCTTGTCGCAGGTGGGGATATTAAATTAGTAATTTGGGAGTATTTTAATGGGAGAAAATCTTTAGTTCAAAGCAGCAGGAGGGAAGGATGAATGCTTATGCCACCATGTGTGTGCTCTCATTAAAGATGTAAGTTTTTTTGAGGCCCAGAATTCCTTATCAGATCCATACAAAGGCTCTGATGTTGGTCTTTAGGGGAGTTGTTCATGCTGCCACAGATAAGGACTCAGTGGTTGATAGGGCCAAGCAGCAAATGATTGTGCTCCTTTGTCTTTGTCTTTCCTTCTCCTCCCCTCCCGTGAGCATGCTCTCTTCCATTTTTAATGGAGCCTTTTCCCAGTATAGTATCTTTTTAGTTCTTCATGACTTTGTTCTAGACAGTGTTTACTTTCGTGGTTCAGAAAGCTTTGCTTTTATTTGACTTCAAAGAGTTGGAGTTTATTTTTATACTCTGAGCTCTTGTATTTTCCTAACTTCATCTTCTTGCAGTAATTCTTGATTAATGTTAATTCGACTTCATTTGGCAATACTAATTCTTTCTTCTCTTCCTGTTCCCTTTTTATTAATCCAGTGGAAAGAGGAAAAAACCTAATTTGCAGAATTGTGTCATGACAGTGTCTGCTGTTTGGAGCATGTATGTGATGCTTCTTGATGGCTTAGATATAGAGAAATAGATCTGTGTGAATGTAAATCATGCACAAATAGTACATTGATAGGCATTATGAAATAGCTGTAATAAATAAAATAAATGATTGCTGACAGCATAACAAAGGCACTCTTGTACTGTAGCACAGCTGAGCCAAACAGAGGAGAACATCTGCTTCTTGTTTCCAGAAATAACTGGTATTTTGAAGTGGGTTTTTTCATCCTTTTAATAATTTTCTGTGAACTCAGTAGGTGAAATGGGATTAACCATTGTAGAAATCTATTGTTTCTATAATCTGAGGTGAGCTTTTAGGAATGTGACTCTGTCGAGGGTGTTGGTTTTGGATAGCCGTTGAAAGTAATTAGAATTGTAAAGTCACCACAAAAGTGGAGATGCTTGCAGTTACTGTAAAGCCAAAAGAAATTTGTGTTAAATGAAGTTGCACATGGTGGTTTCTATTTAATAAAAGCACCTTACTGTTAGTATGTGGGCCTCTAAAACAGGGACAGAGGAGTGATGGACACCTGACTCCTGCTGTAATTTTCTACTACCTCACCTCTGTCTTACACTTCCATTCCCAATTTTTGGTGATCTGTTCTTTTATAGGTGACACTTTGTAAGAGTTTGTCATGCAGTTACCATTTCTGGAGCTCAAACTGGAGATGAGAAGCAGCCAACTGTTGTAAAATCCTTGAGGTTGTTCTGTGTCTTTCTGCTTTGGTGTCTTTGCCAGAGAACATCCTGAAACCTTGATCAAAGATGCACTGACCAGTGCATAACTTCCATCCCTCACTGTGCTGAGAACTTGGGCTGATCTTGGCATGTGACTGTGCTGGGAAGCTGGAAAAGACCTTTAAAGTGGAAAAATTAGTTATCACTGGTGATAACCAAAGTGATAGGAACAGGTACTGACATGCCTGCAATTTACTGCTAATGAATTCCTTCCTGGGTCCTTGTGTACCCTGTGCAGATTGCCTTTCTGCACTCATAGGGCAACAATTATTTTTTACAGTTAGAGAAACATAAAACCTTGTAATATGAATAATTTATAAGTAGTTCTGTGAAGGCAACAATTACAGTTTTATTTATGTTCAGTATGATTGAAAAATCAAGTGCACAAAAATTGATTCACGGACAAAAATGTTGAGTAACTGCAACTTTAGGGAAAGACGTGGGAGTGCATGCATTTCACTGACACCATATTCCATCAGCATCTTGCTAGGACTAGGAAAGACCTAGACTTGTGACGTTTTCTTAAATATTAGATTAGCCTCTTTAAATAAAATGTGTTGTAAAGCTTTTTTATAGCCACCTACTAAAACCAAAGTTCAGAACACAGGTACATGAGGAGTGGCACATTGAGTATCATAGTGCTGGCTGACAGCTCTTGAGATTCAGTCTTGTTCACCAGCAGACTATAGTTTCTGTGTTGATGAAGTTGAAATTCTTATTAGTTTTAATGAAACAGTCATAAACCTTCTCTCTTCCTCCTGTGCTTCCCTGCCACATAGTTCTCAGTTGAAGGTAAAACAAAACCGCATTTTTTTCCCCAGCTGCTCATTAAATTAATGTATTTGAGCTCATGGTAAATACAGCACTGAAAATCCTGGAGGATTGTCCAACAAGCCTCAAAGCTTTGGGAAAACAGCGTCTCTTCAGCTGCCAGCTTGATGAGTTAGGAAGTTTTTAGTGCTTACATTTTCCTCTATTTTGTCTTGTGCTTTAGGTGGGTAGTTGTCTCTTACTTTGTTTCTTAACACAGTGTAGTATCATGAGTCTTCATCTCAATTAGACCTGTGGTTTTCCTGTAATAAAAAAAGCCAAGCATGCAAACTCTTGTTTTACCTCAGTAAATGCTGCTTGATAATTCATTTTCATAAACTTTGTGTATGTACCTTGTTTTCTGAGGTGATCGAGAGTGATGTTCTTTGACATATATTTTATCTTTCATTCCAAGAGTTCAGATAAATACTCATAGGTGCATGTTGGCAGTAGTTGTTCAGTCTTCCTAAACATCCCTGGGAAACCAGTGCAGGTAAAATGTGGTGTCCAATACTGGGCAGGGTCAAGTATCTTCTTTGAATAATTGAAATGAACCTCAGTTAGCATCTTTAATCTGTGACTGATCACAGGACTGGCTTGGAATTCACAAAGTCTCACTTAGAAGTCAGTGGTGATTGGTCATTTTATGTTTTCATTGTCATGTGGACACAGTTCTGTGCTTGTGACATACAGCCAAATTCTTGGCCAGAGGTACTCAATAACCTGGCATATATCAGTATCCCAAGAATTCAGATTATCACTATTTGGAACCTTAAGTACAACACACTTTCTGAAGCTGAAGTCAGCCCTAAATTAGTTGAACATAAAAATTAAAATTAATCTGTTGTTTCAAATGAACCAAAATACAATATTGGAACATTTACCAGTTTCAACAAACATTAATATATTCAGCTATATGGACTTAAGTATCTGTCTTAGAAGTGTTTTTTGCCTGTTTTTGAACATTTTTTTTAGTTTGTTATTGTTGTGCTTTCATCAGGAAGCCTGAAGGTGCTGCTCATATTAGTCTTTGGCTTATTTATGTCTCAGAGACACAAATAAGTGTGTTAAGCCTTGGACAAGGTACGTTGTTCACAGAGGAGGGATCTGGTTTGGCTGTTCTGCAGCTATTGTCTGGTTGGAATACCTGCAAGAAAACCTTGCCTGTAGTTCTTAGAAATAAATATTTTTTCCAGCTTTCTTAACAGTAAAGCCTGTTGACTTCAATCAAATAGAGATTTGTGGTTCCAATTAAATAAATCAGGTTTCAGAGCACTGTTTTAGCTTTGACTGCATTTACTGTTTTTACTGTAGTGACTATTGACAAATAGATTTTTCTTAAATTTAAAGTCTGTCTATCAAAGTTTCCTTGTTCAAAAAATATAATACTAAACAAGAAGAGAAAATCAGCATGAATGTTTTGGGATGGGTGACTTTTTTGATTTTTAGAGTCTGTGTCCGTATTAACCTGTTTTGTGGGTAAGGATGTTGAGCAATGTTCTGGAAAGGACAATCTGGGCAGGAGTGAAAGGATTAAAACAAACTGTGATGGAGACAGAGAAACATTTTGATGTTTAAGTTGCCTTCGAGTAGGTGTATATAATTTGTTAATTATTTTTCAGAGATCATTGTGAACCACAGCCGTTTAAAAAAAAGGAAGCCAAAACCAAACCCACAAAAAACAAAATGCCAGAGAAAGTAAACTTTTAATAAAAACTCTGAGGAGTAAATTAGACTGAACATTGATTGTTTATTACCTAGTGTAGGTGGAACACACATACAGTTGTTCCATCTAATAGCTGTGACTTTGTGGTGTCTGATCCCCCTGGCAGCTGAGGGATGATCAAGGCTTCTTCACTGGTTAAATGAGTATTTGGTGCTTCCATCATTGCAGTGTAAAGTCATGAGCATTGCTCCTGTAAGTGTGCCTGTGGAATTGCTTGGAGTATTGTTGTTAAATCTGGTTTAACAGATTCTAAATGTTGGTTTCTGAAATACCTTCTTTAAATATGGGTATATTGAAGGGTCCTTGGGACTGTGTTGGTGCTGCTTTCCCTGGTGTGGGCAGACTGTGGGGCTTTTGTTTTTAGGGGTCACTTGGAGCTGTGTCTGTTGGCAGGCTTTAGCCTCTCCTTGTGCTGATACCGATACCTTGTGGAGTGAAGTCTCTCACCTCTTTGTCACAGAATCACTGAATGGTTTGGATTGGAAGGGGTCTTAAAGACCATCCTTTTCCAGCCCCCTGCCATGGGCTGGGACACCTTCCACTAGACCAGGTTCCTCCAAGCCCTGTCCAGCCTGGTCTTGAGCACTTCTAGAGATGGGGCATCCATGTTCCAGTGCCTCACCTTGTAAGAGCAGAAGATGTTTTGTGTCTGTGACAAGTGATGCTGTTTGGTTCTCTGCACAGAATTGGAAGGGTTATTCTAAGTTATCTGTGCTGGCCCTTTATTCCTACACGTTTCACTCTGCTCTTGGGCCGTGACTAATGAAAATTCCTCCATCCAGTGTAAAGTCTGCTCACCAGAACATGGATGTATTAAAGAGAAGATGAAATTACAGTGGACAATGAAGAGAAGATGAAATAACCCTGTGGACAATGGCTCATGTGTATTGGCATTGTTTGCAGAAAGTTGAGGTTTGTGTGTAGTGAGTCACTGAGTTACACATGACAAGGTAAAAAGCTGTTCCGCCATCCTTGTTTGTCTCCTGCATGTAATTTCCAATTCTGATTCATTGAAATGAAGTGGTGAGCAGGAATGTGGTTCTGTTATGGGATACAAGTGAGTGGATATCTTAAACCACTGGCTCAGCCTTTTCAAACATGAGGTGCCCCTATTCCTGGTGCTAGTCCAGTTCACATGAAGAAATGTGAGTGCAGTTGGGTCTAGCTCAGAAGGAGCTACAAGTTAACCTTGGGGAGCTTGAGGAATTGTATTAGAATCAAAAAACATCCTGTGTTGAAAGGGATCCACAAGGATCATTGAACCCAATTTCTGTCCCTGCACAGGACCACCCCTGGAATGAGTGGGACTGATGAGCACAGCTGGTGGCTTCCAGTATTTCTTGTGTCTAAGTCTCGGTGGAATTGTTGAATCTGGACGTCCTACTTAAGCGTAATGATTATGCAGTATCTATTGTGTGTAGTTACACAAAAAAGTCAGAGGCTGTTGCCTAATCTAACTTGTCTCTGCAGGTTGGGGTTCATCTGAAGGAAGTAGGGCCACAGCAAAAGTGGTAACAAAACATTTTGGCTTTGTAATTTGTGTGTTAGTGTCTCTTGTTTTCTATGACTCATAATATGCGCTTGTTTATGTGTGGGTGCCTGCTGCACACCTTGTGTATACAATTTTTAGATATCTTTTCTCCAAGATAGATGTACAATAAGGATTTTAAAGGAAATTACATTCTAAGGCACTCTTATATGTATGACTCCTGTACGAGAAGAAAGAAGAAGATTGTGATCTGTGTGTGTTGGTGGTTCAGCAGAGTGAGATAGGCCAGAGGGTGCCTGCAGGAATTCTGCTCTTACCTGGGAGAGGAACTCTGCCTAATCAGTGATGGCAGACCTCAATGTCTTCCCTGTGGGACACCAGTCCTCAGGCTAAAGGAAATGCTCTTGAGTACTTTTACAGAATCACAGAATCATTAAGATTTGAAAAGACCTCCAAGATCAAGTCCAACCCAGCACCACCGCTGTGTTCACCATTAATCCATGTCCTTAAGTGCCTTATCCACACGGGTTTTTTGAATGCTTCCAGGGATGGTGACTCTTCCACCACCCTGAGCAGTCTGTTCCAATGCTTGACAGCCCTTTCCATGAAAAAAGTTTTCCTAAAATCCAAGCTAAACGTAGTCTGTTGCAGCTTGAGGTTGTTTTCTCTTGTCCTGTCACTTGTTACCTAGGAGAAGAGCTTCGTGTCATTCTTTTATCTGTCCGAGTCTGGTATGTGTAGGAGCAGCTTTGTCTGAAAACATTGTTGTCCAGGTGTGGCTTGATCTCTTCTTATTGCTTTTTGTTTTCTTTTTTTAAGCTTCTCCTGCTGTTCTAATATAGAGTGATTCTCAAGCACAGGTTTCATTAGCATTGTGCCCATTGGTTGAAGGAATTTGAGAATCTGGTGTGAGTGTAGGTAAGAATATTTAACCAAACATTTCTAGAATACATCAAGTTCCTAATCTGCCTGTGAAGTTATTCTCAAAGCACAAAGTCTTCTTCAAATCTCCATCCCTTTTCCTTTATTTTGTTCAGAAAGTTTGGTGTCTGATGCTGTCATGTATCTGCCTTGGGGTGTTTGGTGTGCAGCTCCTGCTCAAGCTTTCAGGGGGATGTTAGGATGCCCTGAGAGGGCTGCACATCCTTTCTGTTCTTGGAACAAAACATACATAAAAAGGAGGTCTTTAGAAGGTTCACTCAGTGGTTCTGGGTTTTCTGGACTGATTATATAGTTGTCAACAAGGCTTTTGTGTTGGAGAGGTGATTGTAAAACAAACTTACTGTTTTCACTGTGTGGTTCAGGGCATACTAGAAACTTACACATACAGTATTTAGAGATATTTTTCAAGCTGTTGGCCAAAATAACTGTAAATAAAAACCAGAGATCACAGCAGTTTGTTTCATGATAATCTTTATACTAAATGCAGGATTTAGGGCTCAGCAGATGTGGTTGTGCAGACTAGGTCATATGTTAGTATTGATCAGATATTTCAAGGCCTAATTCTCTAAACTGTGATGGTGGGGTGGCAGTAAATTTAGCTTGTAGGGGGCTGAAAAATGACTCAAATTTCTGGCCATTGCTGTCACAGGAGACGCTCAGTGCTCCAGAACAGCTGTGGAGACGTTGCAAACCACAGCTGGTGCCAGCAGGCAGGTGGTGCCTGCAGTGTTTCCTCTGTGCTCCCCAGCTTGCAGACACGGGAAGGGGGACAGGTGATCTCATACCTGTAACTTGCCAAGGTAAGATTGGTTTGGTTCTTTCCAGAAGTTAATACGACTTCTGCTTCATGTAAGTCCTGTTAAAGGAGCAAGTGGAGTTAGTGTGTATTAGGGTAGCTGTTCCCAGCGATTTTCCAAGGACATTGAAATGTTATTGTTCCAAGATTACTTTTCCTGTCCTTGCTTCTACTGTTCCTGAAAAACTGTTTTTTTCATTTTAGTGACAGCTGTGACAGCCCTGAGAGTAAAACCAGAAATTATGGTGAAGTCTTGGAATTTTTTATTGGAACTTACTTCCTTTAGTATATACTTTACCCCATGAAGTGGGGTCATGCACTTAGTTTTGTCTGTGGAGTGATAATTTAACTAAAAGTTTGCACGTATGAATTAAAGTTTAAATATGTAATGTAAAAATTTTATACCATTCCATTTCTTATTGTAGTATCTGAATTAAAAAAACTTATTTCAGGGACTGGTTAGCTAGTAAAGTTGTGTTTTACAATGCTTAATCTGACCAAGAATATGAGCCTGCTGCCTTGTTACTGACCTTGCAATAGGAACTTCTTGGAGATACTAGAATAGTGAAAAAGGGCCAGAAAAGGGTGTGGAAGGAGGTGGGAGAGAACTGCAAGTATACTTGGCATTCAGAAAAGTTGCCAAAAGGAAAAAAACCCACATTTCTTTTCTGCTTTTGTTCTCCAAAAATGCAAAGGGTGGAGGATGAGCGGTCGAGATGTGTAGGTGTTAAATTCCTCATAGAAACAGTATTAAAGCTGCAAAACATCGTAGTGAATAAAAAGGTAACTATAAAAAAACCCAATGATTTTCTAAAGAAAATCTCTTCAGGTAGTATACCAAAACTTATTTTGTATAAGTTTCAGAGAGGAGTTTTTCTGTAATGTTTATTTTAACAAAACCGTTTCTTGTGTCCCGTTGTGTAAGGAGAGCTGGATATCTGTCTACAGTGAAATTAATTGTAAGAGCAGAACTTGTGTGCTGTGAGAGGAAACTGAGGTGCCTGTGCCCAGGTTTTGTCCACTTGTGGGCAGCCCCAGTTGTGAGGAGCAGAAGGGAGGAAGCCAAACATCTGTAAGCAGCTGTCTGACATCCGTGCTGTGCTGCTGAGTGCACTGATCACACACTGCTGCTGTTTGCTCCATGGCGCTGGCTGATAATCCTGGTGCACAGTGGCTGATGCTCCCATCCTGAGAGTGTAAAAAGCTGGCAGTCTTCAGATGGAAACGAGTCCCTTGGCATTAGCAGGTGGCTTGTGGTGGTCTTGTCACTGGCAAAGAAGCTGCACACTTCTCAGGACCATTGCAGATGAACTTCCAGTTTGCAGGGAAGTGTAAAACACTTTGCCAGGCATGTGCAAAAATGAGTTTTCATTGAGAAGTGTATTGAGATAAGCTTGGTAAAGTCTGTTCAGAGCTCTGATGCCCTCCTTGTAAGAGACCTGATATTCCTGTAAAAGAACTCTGCTCATCTTGGTATTGCCAGACAAGCTTTTAAAAACTTGGAGGTCTTCTTGTTTCAGTGTCTTCAGGCTTAAAATATAAAGGGTTTTCCTTTGTTTGATGGTACTGTGATACACCCTTCTTCCTCTTTTGAGCATTTCAATGCAGTTATTTTGGAAATACCCTGAGTTCAGGGAAGCACGCACAAATTAATTAGCATTCTGCATCTGGTTTCTCAAGGTTTCTTAGCTCTGCTAATTATTGGTTAGCTTTTAGCTTGTCAAGAGTGTAGCAAAGTTTTGATAAATAGAACAAAAATAACTGCCTTAAGGGATTCTCTATTTGTAATATTTTTGTGCCTGATTAGAGCATTGACATTTAAGCAGTCCATCCTTCAAAGACTGAGCATGAATGAGCCTCGAATGATGGTCCTGTTGGTCTGGAGGGAAGGAATTCTTGTGGTGATGTGTTGCATTGCAGGCAGGTACAGTTCTTTTTGGCCAAATATGAATTGCTATAAAGAGAGAGTTCCAGAGCTGTTGTGATGTTTTTCAGTTTGGCAGTTTGGATGTGAAAGAGCTGAGGAGGGAGGTCTGTCATTGTAAACTGTATCATGGGTTTAGTGTTGAAAGGTGATGGTACTGATTTTGTTGCACTTCAATTTTGGGAGCTTTACAATGCTCTTGTCACAGAGGGTTGTGAATGCCAATGGCCACTAGATACTGTAAGGGTTATTCTACTTAAATCTGATTTACTTGATCCTACATTTTCAGGTTTCGTTGTAACATGTCCAGCCTCCAGTAGGCTGTGTTGATTTGGCTGAGTAAAACTGTTCTTTCCAACTGTTGCAGAAGAAGTTTCTGTTCCTGTTTTCCATTTGAAGTAGGAAGGAAACCATAAGTCCTATGTCAGACTGCTGACCTTCTGTCAAACACATTTACTGCTTCCCCTGTGTTGGATGGGAAGGCTTCCTTCAGCAAACTCCTCTATAGATGCCATTATAGGTCTTGTTCTGGTTCTTCCAAGCTGACATGCAGCTCATACAAGGATTAAAGGGTATCATCCAGCTGGTGTGATCATTAGACTGGATCTCTTATCATGCATGTCTGGCCCACCATTTCACCCCAATTCCTGAGCCATTTGGGGTACATTTCCTGGTGAAGTCTGCAGCTCAAGAGAGGAACTTTTTTCTGTTTTGTTTCTCTTCTGTTCACTTTAGGTGGAAGGCCATTATGGGGTATAGCAGGCCTGTAGTTAACAGGTGCTTCATAACCTATCAGAGCTGAGTACAGCCATGTTTTTAAGAAAAACTGAGAATTTCCCTTGCACTTAGTTTGGGTCTCTCAAATGCAGCCAATCTGGCTCTGTAAAATCTGGAGTCATGGACTTCAGTGTTTAGTATGGCAAATAATAATGCTTTGATTTTTCCCAAGCTCTAGTTTGACTCTTGAACATGTTTTTAAAATGTATTTTTATATGAAATATAATTACATAGCTTTCACGGTTGTGAATGCTAATGTAATAAAGTGAGAAGCCTTAGATAACAGGTCTTCCATTCCTTCCAACACTTGGACTGAGTGTACTTGGTAAATCCTGCAGTGGACCAGCTGCCTGAATGAGAGGCTGAGACACTAAATGCACAGCTTTTCAAGAAAACACACAACAGAGATGTCTTAATTTTCAGTGTAATTATGTAAAATGTCTGAGCTGCAATACTGGATCCTTCTGTTTCTCCTGCACTTGGGGGGATCTAGAGTATGTGTTCTTCATGACTGCAGTCACAGACTGTCCAGAGGTTGTGGTGGTGTGATATTTATTGCATCATTCTGCTGCTGTGTCCAGACATTGCCTTCACTCTGTGTGGATCCTCTCTTTAAATGTGAGCTGATGAATAAAAAGTTGGATATTAAAGGAAGGCATTGCATTGCTTCTTATAAATCCAACTTTGCTCAGATTAAGTTTAATATTAGTTGGGTGGGGTTTTTTTTTCATATTCAGTAAATAATGGTAGTCTTGCTCTCTTAAAACAGAAGTCTTCTTTTTAGGTGAGACCCTTGATTTGTTTAAAAGTGGGTTTGTTGTACCTCCATAGAGGCTGTGGTTGGCTAACACTGGGAGAGCAAGAGGTTGGAGGAATCTCTGGTGTGGTGATTACAAATTGTGTTGATCATGGTTTCCTAGGAATGAGAAAGGAGGTAGAATTGGCTTGTTTTGGTTTTGTAGTCAAGGCTGATTATAACCTCAGTTATAATCAGTTTTTGGTCTGCCTAAGGATTGAATGGCTCATTGGAGAAGACGTTCCCATATCATCTCAAGTACTACAACCCAGCTGAAGGAGCCCATGGCTCACATGTTACCAATTAGTACCTGTTTGATTTAGTGTGGAGGAGACAGTTTTTGGCATCTTGTCTATACTTCTGTGGATATTAGTCATGAAGTTTGTTGCACTTCGTGAAGCTGGGTACCTGATGGGTAGGTTGCAGGATTTGAAAGCAGAAATTCCTGACTGACAATACTATCTTATGGTTGATTCAGTCTCTTAGCAGTATGCTTGTTTGTTGTTCCTCCTAATGCTGAAGTTGTTAATTTTCTTAATTAGAATTATTCCCTTTGTAACATTATGCATCAGTGATCAATATAATGACTAGGGAACTGCACAGGTATCTGTACCTCTGACATTTATTTGATTTGAAATCAAACCTGTTAACCTAGCTAGATGAATATGCATATGCATATATATATATATGTAACTCCTCAGTTTGGATCTGTAAGCTTCTTTGTGGTTTATGGCACAGGTATTGCTGCATAATACAAAAGTAGATGTTGAAGTGGCAGATCATCAGTTCCTAGAGTTCTGCTGTGGTGGTTTACATTCAAATTTTGCAGTGAGGTAAATCTGTCTTAATTCTTTGCTGTGACCAAAGATGTGAAGAGCTACTGATTAATTCTCTTTTTTTTTGATGAGGGATATAAATACGTTTGCCACTGTATGGACACAATGAACACTGGTGTGTTAACCTTTCTCAACATGTGAGAGGATCTTGTAGTAGTTGAGGTATTGGTAAAGTTTGTGGGAATCTATATTCAGATAATTTAGACTCTCTAAGAACTATTGCCTCCTGTACATTGCAGTAACTTTCCTGGATTGCTCTGTTTGCTAGTGTTTGGGTATCCTAATACCAGGATGCAGGAGGAATTACTGGTGAACATATTACTGCTGTCCACTGCAGGAATTCCTTCATAGTTCATAATGACATTACTATGGGAATTAAGTAGATGGAGGTTGTTTTTTTTTTCCTTCAGTGGCTTTATTGAAAAAGACTAGGAGAGCATTACATTTGTGTGATATTTTATTCTCAGTTATAATCTCATCATTCTCTTCCTGGTTTTTTGATGCACCAAAATGTTTTTAGGCAGTTAATAGAGCTTGATTCCTCTCCCTTACCTAGATACTGAGTGGGTGATTTAAATTACAGTATTGATAAAGATCTCATTTTGCCTTCACTATTATTTATTTAGCAGGACTTAATTTCCGGACAGACATGATCTTTGATTGTTTGAATTCACAAAGAAGTAAGAAATTACACACAGAAAATTCATAAATGTGCCATTAGAAAAATAACAATATTCTCATCCATTAATACAAAATGCTGACAAGCAATATGATGGGAAAAAGCTCCAGTAAAGTGCTATTATTGTGTCTGTCAGTCCTTCTCTGTGTGAGATATGTGTTGAGCTGTAATGTGGGAGCTCAGTTATAACATTCACTTGCTGCAAAGATACATTGGACAAAACATGATGAAAACATTGACAATGGAGTTTTTATATGTTAAATATGAACCAGCAGTTGCTAGTCCAAGAGGGAGGAAAGAGAACAAGACCTAGAGCATTTTCTGCAGTAAGAGCAAAGTCATGTGTAGGTAACAACTCAGATTTAACATGTCTGAGCTGCACTCACCCTCACTCCCAACTTGTGATGGGTGAGCATAGAACTGACCTTTGGATTTCATCCTCCACCTCCTCTCTCCTCATCCCCAGGTTTCTGTACCAAATTTCTTATTTAATAAAAATGTACAATTCTTTTTCTCAATGTTTCAGTGTTCTGACCTTTCTTACCACAATTCCTTCTTTTCTTAAAAAGAAATTTCAGACGTTGATACTTTCCTCTGAAAAGAGCAGGGAGTTTTTGTGAATCAGAGGAGCTGATGTTTTTGGAGTTATGACCAAAAGGTTTTAACTGAAATATTGCTAGTTGATGGATGCTTCTCTGGAAGGGAGGTAGATAATTCTGACAAGTGGTCAGCTGCTTGACTAACAAGGTTTTGATTGAACTGGAAGCCACCCATTTTTTTGCTGGATTTTGGGTGATTTTTCAAGAGCCTGGGTTTTGGAGGCTGATTTTACGATCTTTGTATTATTTAAAAATGTTTGGTATAAAGTCTTGCTCTTTGGTAGGGCATAATTTTGTATATTCTGTGCTTCCCATCCTGTTGAACTTCAGGAACTCCGCGTTTTTGAGGCAGCTTGCTTTTCTATTATCAGCATATAAGTCTGAAAGATATTTTAAAATTAAGTAATGTATGTCTGGGAACTTTATGGTAGTGTTTTAGTTGAAGGCACTTTTTCATAGCTGTACTTTTATTCTTAGCTGTGAAAAGAGCTGAATGGTGCTTCACATACTCAAAACTCTCCATGAGCTGCTTGCTGAGAAGCAGTGGCATTTGTTGTTCTGTCTCTCCAGTTCAGGGCCCTTGCAATTTCACTCTGCAAAGTCAGCTTTTCCAAAGGAAGTTTTTTTCTCTGGTAAAGTGAGGGTTCCAAAAATGCTGACTCTGTGATGAAACAGCAGTAAAAATAATATAAAATTTCCCCTCCCTCATTCCTTTAAATGTTTTTCTTTCTACCAAAGTCCTATATCAACATAATCCAGGGTTCTGAGATGGAAGGTGTTTATCTGGATTGGGTGTGGGGAGTGATTGGTGAGTACAGAAACTTTTTGTTTTATTTTCATTTATAAAGACTTCAGTTCTTTTGTTTTGCTTTTAGAGGTATGCCACTGAATTGAGGTATTTTCAGTCCATCAAAAAGCTAGAATAGTGGCTCTCGAGTCTCTGTATTTAAAGACCTGGCTTTTTCAAGTTTTCTTAAGGGTAGTTTGATTCTTCGGAGTGCTAGTCTGTGCCTGTAGCCATGTGCATGTTATAATAAAATATTAGAAAGTAATATATGAAGAAACTATTTGCCCCATTGAGGGACTTGTTACTTTTTTCACAAAAAATAAGATAAAATCCAAGTGTGCAAATGATACTTCTTACTAGCTGCAAAAATAAGAGCCAGATTTTAGTTTTCTGTTTGTGGCTGTACTGTTGTTAATGGATGCTGTCAGTGGGAATTGCTTCCTGGGTTTGCAAGAGTGAAATGAAGTCTCTCCTAATCTCTTTTCTCCTGTATATAGATGCATATAGTATATAGTATAAAGATACTATAATAACTAGACTGACACTTCCTCATTTGGAAAAACCAGTATCTGTCATTTTTAGAGGTAAGTGGAAGTTAAGAGTTTAGGGAGGAGTGCTCTATCACAGTCATGATATGATCCATAGTTGTCTGATGGACATAGGCTCCAGGAGTCTAGGGACATCTAAAAGTCCATAAATCAAAGAATTCAAATTCTTGGTAATTTGAAACTGTTCAGCTTCTTTATTAAGTATATGCCATTTTTTCTGAATAAATGGAATACAGCTCTGAAGTAGTTGAACCAGTTTGTTGTATACAAATGTTACTGTGTGCAGTCTCAGGCAGTGACATAAGATCATGCAGGAGTTTGCTGTTAGGTTCTATGAAGGGTTCTTTAATTAGGCTTTTTGAATTAGTGGTGTTTCCTACATGGAATGGTGTGGCTCCGTTCCTCAGGAGTGCTACTTAAACTCTGCCATTCTCTGCAAGGTACTTTAATGTACATTCATAACATTTTCATTTGTCTGACTGACTAATCCATCTTTTCTTTTCCCTAATAGTGTCTCAGTGCTTGTGTTTAATTTTTATTTTTGTTTTTAAGTGGCCTCCAGCCAAATAGGAGGCTACTTTAAAGGGAGTTGTTACTTTAAGCAAAGAGCCCCGAACTGACGCTCTGTTGCATCACTTGCATTTTTATTGAAGTCCAATGTCTACGCCACTGAACAAGGAGAGTAAATAAGTTAAGATGGAGGAGTTGTTTTCCAGTTAGTCTCATCATCTTCTTTTTAGTTTAGGAACTGTATACTCTGTTACACATGTTTAAGTGGATTTTTTCTGCTCCTCCCACAAGTTTTGGGGGTAGCTGGCAGTGTGTAGGGTGGGCTCCTTGAACCAGCATCCCTAAAGTTGGTGAATTTGCTCTGTAGATATCTGAATGTGTAAAATATGGATCAGAGAACTACAACATGTTTCTGTGTTTTTATTTCTGGTATTACAGTATCAGGAAAGAATTTGGGAGTACTATTTTTAAATTGGCCTTAAACAGAAACTAAAGGAAACAGCGCGGATTCCAGCCTTCGATGAAGCAATGAAAACCATAAACCGTGCTGAGTAACATTTCCTCTCTTCTGCTACACCCCCCCACCCCCCAAGGGTGACAAAGTCTTTATTGAGCCTGACAGGATTCCTAATAAAAGCTGCATTCAATCTGTATAAGGAGCCTGCTGAATCACTGAGAAGCAAGTAATGGCATCGGGCTGGAGGGAGCCTCCCACTTAGAGCTTACACAGCTTGTGCTCTGTGCTCCAAGAATCAGCTCTGTTTGCTTTACTGAAATCTAGGCACTTTAAATAACAACTTCAATACAGAGAAACTCAGACACTGTCCAAGAGGCTGTTAAAATCCTTGTCCTGAAACCAAGTGAGTGCTTGATTCTGCTGGAGTTTGTTTCCAGCCTTGTTTCTGCTCACTGAGCACTGAAAAGGGAGAAGAAGCTAAGGAAGGTACCTTTCAACCATGCAGCTTCCTTCCCTGGAGGATTCTGTACCTGATGGCCTTTTTGAATGCCAATGGAATTTGGGAAGCCATATGGTTTACCTGTTGGTTCAAAGGCAGAAATGTGTGTCTGTTTCTTTTAAAATGTATTCTCAGTAATATGGCTGGATCTCTTAACTTTAGAAAATACTAATATTTTGGTTGCTCTGAAACATACAAATATGCATCCTGCCAAGTGCTTTAGCTTGGAAAAGGAACGGAAGGAAAATCCCATCAGTCATCCTTTGTGCTTTTGTAGAAGCAGGTTCTTGTGTGTGACCCAGGGAATCCTGGGTGGCTTGGCAGCCTGCGTGGGCTGGGTGTGGGGAGCCTTGAGTGAGCCAAGCATATGTTCTTGCAAGAGGAATTCAATGTGTTTGGGGTGGATTGAGAGACAGGTTTTGTGCAGCTCTTTGGGACAGGTTTGCATGTGAGAGCAATCTGTCTGGAGCTTGCTGACACAGCTGGTTTTACACGCGGCTTTGAAGTGCTGGTGCTCTGGTGCAGGTTTCTGCTCTTTTCTCATTCTTTGAGCAAACTGTGGACTGACTGAATAATACTTGCCAGTCTGCTTTCTCTGGGACCCCTTGTTTCAGGTTCACGTGGATCTAAGGTGTCTGTGAAGCGCAGGCTGGGGTTTGGGAGCATCCCTGGGTGCTGGCCCTGCTGCAGGGACAGCTGTCCCTGGGCCAGTGCCGGGGCTGGGCGCAGCTGTTCCGGAACTGGGCTGACTCTGCCTGCTGGCACGGGGACATTACATGGCAGGCACTCCTGAATGGAGTCTCTGGGGATTTATGGCTTCCTCAGCATCCCTAATACCTGATTGCAATTGCTGAGCTTGTCTCTAGGTGAGATTAATCAGAATTTGCAACTGTGAGGTCATTTCAGAACAATTTATTTTCCTTAGAAATAGACCAGATTTCCTGTTTAGTGTTTAGTAATAGTAATAATAATAATATGTTACTGGAACACCTGGCTGGGGTCACATAAAGTAAAGCATTAGTTTTTTTGTTTTGTGTTTTTGAGGGGAAGAGTTGCTTTTGATGCAGTCATTCCATCCATGTTTCAGAACTTTTTTTTTTTTTGCACTGCTTTTACCCCCTTTTAACACTGCAGGAGGATTTGTCTTGGACCTTGTTGAGGACTTAAAGCATCTGGATGCAGGTCACGTGAATTATAGTTGTGCTGCCTGGAGCTGTTGTTGGTTGGGAAACTTTGTGGTCAGAACTCCATGTTCGAGACCACTGTTGTTCCACTGGAGCCTTAATTCCAAGCTTTGTAAAGATCCTTCTTGGATTAAAGGCCAGAGATTGGGTTAGAAGAGGGTGAAGCAAAAGGAAATGATACCTACTTGCAAATTTTGCTCATCATTCGTGTTGCTGCACTGTGGTGCTTGTTCAGAAGCATCCAGATCTTGGTCATATTTTAAAAAGATGCCAGTAATGAAGGGTGACCACCACTTCTTCAGCAACTTTGAGTTTGGATTATATTCTTCTGATGATTTTTGTGGCTGACTGTACTTACTGCTTTATTTTAAAAAGTTACATCATAGCAATTAAGAAACTAATATTTCACCATCCTTGCAAACAAAAAATTGGGGGAAATTATTTTCAAAGAAATGTTTTGGGATAAATGGGTGATGGTGGTAGTTAGCTGGTGCCTTTACTTTTGTGTAGTGAGTTTTTAGTTGGTGCTTCATTTATTTTCCCCTCTTATGGTATCTCTGAGAGTTAGCATCTGGCAGGGAAAATGAGAAGTGGTCTGGGTATCCAGGTGGCTCACTTCTAACTATATTGGGATAAGGATGTTATCATAAAAGAATATATATTTATATAACATGATATTGTTACTAAAATCTCTGTGTTTTTATACCACCTTTGGTTTAGCAGCTGGTTAAGCTTTTTGCTGGATGGATGTGTGTGCTGGAGGTGATAAAAACTGGTGCTGGAAGAAGCTGCAGCTGCTGGTGGCCACACTTTTGTGATAACAGCGCCATCCGCAGAGCCAGCCCTTGGTTTCTGCACTGCTGCTGAAGCACACGCTGTTTTACACAATGTGTTGTGTTGTGGGAAGAATTTGAAGACACAGATGTCCTCTGCTTTTTTTTAAACACATCAGCTGTGAGAACTGGAGGCAGAGAATGATCCCGGGCAGCTTGGTGCAGGATCACTGCGGTCGTGGTGTTCTTGTTTCCTCTCTATGGTGTAGAAAATCTCCTTTCTAACAGGGTTAACAACTGCCTGATTACTCTTTGCCCAGTTTCTCACCTTCCCCTGAGCTGTTGGAGCTGCAGTTTTAGCTAGTTGAATAGATAATGTGAGTTACTTTCTCTGTAAATAACCTTAGTTAAGGTTGTTTTCTGTCAAAGATTGAAGAATCTGTTGTGGGCATAGCATTTGCAGGTAAATCCTGTGCTTCAGTTTCAGCTATTGTTTCAGCTGATGAAAAGCTCTGAAGAAAAGATTGCAAAATAAAATCATACTGACCTTGTTCTTTAGCTTAGAGCGTTTAAAGAATTGTGTTTCATCAGTAGTTGTGTCTTGCTTGGATTTTGACAGAAAAAAGTAAGTAAGGAGATTATAAGGAAGGATATGGAAAGGGCCTGTAAAATTCCAGCAAATGTTTTGTGTTCTGCTGATATGATGCTGAATGTTGCCCTTTGGCATCACTTGTCTTCGTAGTGAGTATCAGAAAGTATCCGTGAAAATGATCTCTGCCCTTTGTACTGAGGTTATGTGCTTGTCCACTGTTTATAACTGCTGTGTGGTGAAATAAATCTGTTTTTAAAAATAAAACTGAAAATCATATTAGAAGCTATTGCAAACTTTGAGTTAGAGAAATAAATACTTTCAGCTCTTTTGGGGGAGGATTTTTGGGAGCGTGGTGCAGCTGGACTTCAGCCTCTGTCCACGAGGTGGCCACAGCCCCTGCCCATGTCCAGCCACCCTCGGATTAATTGATGTTCCTTGCCAGCAAAAATACAGAATGAGACTCTAAATATAGTATGTCAAACATAATTTCAGTGCAATTTTAAGCACTTAGTCTGAAATGAGTTGGAAGTATGAAGAAAACTTCACAAACTATGACTGATTTTCATAGGTAATGGTAATTTTCATTTTATTGGGAAAAACTGGGATATATGCACCACATTAGCTATACACTCCCATGTTAGAATCTGAAGTAGCATGTGAGGGAGAGAAGGAATTCTACCTGGTTGTATCTATTTAAACAAGCAAAAAAGGCTTTTTTCACCTAGACATGGAGAACAGATTGGATGGGTACATTCGAGGTACTGGCAGAAAGAGGCACCTTGCAGCCCTTCCCAGGAGATTGCTGAATTAGTTCTTTTGCTCACTGGCTCCCAGAATCACCTCTGTGTGACTAGGAGAGGGGCTTGCATTAAAACTCAGGTATTTTTAGGGAAAGCATTACAGATCCTGACTTAAAACCACCTCTAGAAACTGCTGTGTGAGTAGCCAATGTGTTTAGCTTGTTGATGCGTCACCTGGCTGGGTAGTGAATTACATTTATCATGTAGTTTATTACATTTATCAACATTGGAGCAGTAGTAGTGGCAGTGTAGTTTAAATGCCTTCTGCTGGGTGAGGGAACAGGAACCTTTGCCTTCCCTTTGCTGTGCTCTGCTGCTGCTCATCTCGACAGATGAGGTTGGAGTTGGGGGATGCTTTCCAGACATGTATCCCTTTAAGCAAATGTTTATCTCTTAAATTTACCAACTGTTTGTTCATCAAGCTCTTCAGTGGATCAGTACAGCAGTCCTGTGTGCTGCAGGTGGAGTGCAGGAGTCAGTCCAGGCTGAGTGAACTGGCAAAGGGGCTGATTCTGGGGAGCTGTAGAGAGTAATTTACAAATCAGGATGTGGTCATTTTTCATATGCAGAAGTTAAAAACTTTGTGATTAAAAGGGGAACATAGGCTCTTGTTCTGCTTACAGTTTTCTGTAACTCGTAACTACAGAACTGCTTATCTAAAACATTGTCAAGATGTTCTGTTACATCTTAGTCCCAGTTATATAAAGAAGTACTGGAAAATGTAGGAAAACCTATACAGACACAATGAGTTATGAAAGCTTAAAAAATTGAGCTTTAATTTTAATAGCAAATACTGTTTCTCTCCTGGCTGCCCAACATTCATGGGAGTTGTGATTATCCTTCTTTTGGCCTGGGAGAGTCAGATATTATTAACTACTAAGCCACTGTATGGTCTGAGTATATACTTGGTGCATTTCTGTGCCTAATGCTTTCAGGTGGAGAAGTTGAGGTAGTTCCCTGCTCAGAAACAGGAAAATCTCAGTAATAGAACTGTTGGTTGTCTGAAATGGTCCTTTGGCTGGCAGGTGCCCACCTCTGACAGGCTATGGTGTGTTTGCAGTCTATCCATAGCTAGTGCTGCTGGACAGTTTCACTAATAAAAACATGTTTGTGGCAGCTTGGATTATTAAAATGAGATTGGACTGTGTGAAATGAGTGGTTTGTAAATGTGTTACAAATTCAGGCCTTCTGTTTAATTTTCATGGGATTTGGTAATGACATTAAAAAAAAAATCAGAGTTTTATTGGTTTTACATGGTCTGCAGTTACATCTGACCTTTCATTTGATACAACAGTCCATATCAGTTATACTGCTAAACATGGACTATGAAGCCAAAGAACTTTTCTGAAGTAAATCCATTGTAAATTCTGAGGCCAGCATTCAGATTGATTTATCTTATGTAAACACTGGATAAATGCAGCACTTGAAAATTCAGAACATACCTTCCAAGGCCAGACTGGAGAGGCTGCCCTGTGGTGTATAATGATTTTGTTGTGTGTGTATTTGGCTCTAACAGCCCACCTGTTCAGGACAGTAAATTAAGTGATGAATAGCCCTAGTGAGCTGTTCCCTGCCATGTGGTCTGCACCATCAGCACAGATATTTTTGTGACTGAAGAGGATTCTGTCTGGTGAGAAGTTTAAACAGCTGTATCTCCTAATTACAGCTTCTATGTAAAGTTCAGTTTATAAAGTGAAATAATCTTCATGTTTTAATACTTTAGTTTCTGTGGTTGCTAGTGTGGATGACACTGATGTGATGCTGACTTGTGGCAGTAGGAGTGAGAGACCTCTAAAGCTTTATTGTTTTCATCTTTTGCCATCTTTGAATATTTTGGAGTACTTTTTGATGTTCCCTCCAGACATGGACTGGGCTGAGCAAGAGAGAAAGTAGGATGGTGTAGTTTGTAGTGGGCCTGCCAGCTAGGTCTGAGGTGGACATGAAAGAGTTTTTCCACTCTAAATATAACCCCCTTGCTATGAAAAGGTACTCTGGTGGTTCTCTGCACTCTATATAGTGGTTTAGGTTTTCACAGGTTTTGAAAAATTCCTTCTTTAAAGAGATCTTAGAAGGTTTCAACAATTTTTGACCTTGGGTGAACAGGCCTGCTCTACTGGTCTTATTCTGTGTGTTGCTTGCTGCTGTATCCATTCACATAAGTAATATTTTCAGAGAAATTTTTAATAAATCTTTTTTTTTAGGTCAGTGTTTATGCATCAGTTGCACTTCGCTCTTTTCACTTCCACAGCTCAAGTGTAGACAGGGTTTTTCAAGTCTGCGTGTGTCCTGACCTATCTATTAATCTGGGCTTTGCATAATTCTGTGTAATTTACTGCAGAATCTGAAAAGTAACACTGAGTGATTAGATGTGAATGAGATTGCTTATGTGTTTTTTTGTTTGTTTTTATAGGACTTGAATACTATCTATTCTTTCCTTCATGGACTGGACATACTATCACATTTCAGGGAACATCAGCTAAGGTGAAGTACTCTGCAGTTTGTGTTTTTTAGCACACTTTTTTGTGGAGATAAGCAGAGCTTTTGTCTGCCTGCAAGTTGAGGTAGCAGACCATTGGCCAAATCCACTGCTGAGTTAAGTCACTGCCATAATGTGGCACAGAATCTAAACTAATTAGCTCTTCTAAGGAGGAAGGCAGAGCTTACTCCCATTTGCCTACAAAGGACTATGTAGACAGTGCCTTAACTCCAGATCACAAAAGCTTTTTAATGCCTCAGATATTCAGATGGTCTCAGAATCCGTAAAATGGAAGGCCAGCAAAGCACAAAAAATGCTTTGGAAGTGTTTTAGTTCCTTCAGTTCTGTTGCTGTGGGTAATTCCAATGTGTGGGAGTGATTTAAACACTTGGAAAACACGCTCTATATTATCTATTTGGATAATGAAGAACACCGTAATAATTTGAATTTTCTGGTTAAGCACATCCTTTGTTTAGGACAAAAAAAATAGTTGAATTTGAGGTCTTAGAGCCTGAAAGTGATTCTACTGAAATGCAGTGATTAATGGCTTATGATCTTCAGGGATTAAAATTGAATTTAAACTTCTCTTCCTCTTCCCTCAGAATAATGTCGTCAAGTGCCCGCTATGAGAGGTACAAGGGCAACCAAGTTCTCTTTTGGTGAGTACATAGCCCTTGCTGGAGCTCTTAGAAATGTGAGCAAAGCCAATGTTTTTGCATGTTGTTATGTGTCATTTGCTTTTCAGCCATTGTCAATAGCTGGTTAGAAGCTTTGGCAGAGGTGATTGTAGCAGCAGTGCAGTGCTGATGTTTGAGAGGTGCCCATGACCTTCCAGCCTGGCTCCCAGGGACAGCAGAGGGGTGTGTGTGTGTGTGAGTGACACAGGGTGACTGAAAGGCAGGCAGTGTCCCCTCTGCAGTGGTGGGAGCCCTGGTGACACTCAGCTCAGTAGGTGGCACTGTATCCCTGGAGCTGGCACTGCCTGCACAACTCTGTATTGCCTGTACTGGAGAGGGATGGAGCTCAAACACCATCACTGTGCATTGCAAAAATTGTTATTTTAGCTTATGGTTCTCTAGGTTCTTGCTGGGAGGCAAATATACTTTTATTTTCCTCATATTTTAGCATTGCTTGTGGCATATTTGTCATCTCACAGCTAGTCCTAGCTTCTCTGTATAAGGCACAGCTTCCAGCACACCCGAGTCTAAATGAGATGCCACCTGCTAGTTGGTGTGGTGGGTATGTGTGACACACACCTGCTCCAGTAGCAGGTCAACATCTGTGTGTGGGGTTGTGTGCTGGCCTGTATTTATAGCCTTTGTGTATAATTTCACTGGAATAAAATGTTTTCACTAAAAATTTCATTTTAATACAGTAAATTTTTAAGCTGAATTAAATGTCAAAATGTAAAGTATAAGAAACATTCCTTATGTGAATGTTTAAAAAAAAAATCCTGGTCCATTTGGAGTTCCTGGGTTCTTACATGTTGAACGGGTAGAATGATAAATCATTATTTTACTACAATAATATTTTGGATAACATAATTCTAAGGTGCTGTAAGGAGAAATACATATCAGTGATTCCTTTTCTTACAGCTCAGAAACTATTGCAAGATGCTGGTATATCCTCCTTTCTGGATCTGTGCTTATGAAAGATTCAATGTTTCTGCCACCTTGCAGGTACGTAAAATAATTGAGTTATTGTTTGTAAACAATATGAGATATGTAAAATAATTGTTGTTATTTAAGGTAAGTTTTTAAAAAATTAATGCTTCCTATGTATTTGTGTTGCTGTAATTAAAAAAAAAAATTAAATGTCATAATTTTTTTTTCTAAAGTTTGGTAGTGAAAGAAATGTTCAGCTAATTCAATTTAAATTTTCTCAGACTTTTTCTGCATGTTGAAATTTCTTTGTGTAATACTGCACTCAATCTAGTTTGGCTTTTTAAGTTTGTAAGAGAATTTGTAGTCAGCTTATTACCTTGGGGTCTCTTTGAATAATTTATGCTGTGTGACTGTTCTGGATAGAGTTCCCCGTTGCAAAAATATGACTGCAGATCACATAGCTTCTGCCATTTGGTCAGAGGCTGTATTTAATGGCACATACGATTTTTATGTGAAGCAAGAAGTAGCCAGCAGCATCAGCTGTGGAGAGCTTGTGCCAGGAGCCAGACTGTGTCCCAGGGTTGAGACACAGTGAACACTGACATGCTTTCACTGAAGCACATTATTAGACTTGAGCTGAACTTGGGCAAGTAATGCCCTGAGTACCCAGAGTAATACTCTGCTTGACCTTGTACACTTTTATTTCACTGTGTTTCACTTGATTCAGCATGAGCTGACAGAGAGTGGATAGACTTAAGGCCAACTCCAGCTTACATACATTTCTGCATGCTTGAATTTCATAGTATGTACTAGTAAGAACATATGGGACTGAATTTTTCAACTCACTTAATTATAGGCTGGATATTAAATACTTAATGCTCCTTGAGAGACTGAAGGTCCCTGAGTGAAATTGTCCAGAGAAGATGTGGCTGCCCCAGCCCTGGAAGTGTTCAAAGCCAATTTGGATGGGGCTTGGAGCAATCTTGTCTAGTGGAAAGTGTCCTTGCCTGTGGCAGGGAGGTAGAACAAGATGTGCTTTAAGATCCCTTTCAACCAAAATCGTACTATGATGAGTCAATTTTAAGTTAAGTTAAGTACTACCAGAAGTGAGGACATGGCATGCTGATATTTACATAAAAACTCTCTATAAATCTTTGTTTCACAAGATTACAGCTACATTTATAATGGATAATGAGGGTCACAGAGTTCTGTTAGATGGAGCTGCTGGCAGGTTACAGCTTACAGAGGGTGGTTCCTGGGATGTTCTATCTCCTTAGGTGGTGAGATCATGTGGAAAGGAAGAGATTGGACTCCTGATAGATATCTAGGGTGTTCAGCTCACTTCCATGTAGCTCTAAATACAGTCATGTTCGTGCATTAAATAGGATGCTTTTTTTCTTCAGTAGAGTGGGATAAACTTCAGTTACTTTCCCTGTTCTGAATACCTCATCTGTCACCTTTCTAGTTGAGGGAGTTGCAGTCACCAGCCACAGGCTAATTCCATATGAAATAGTGCCTTGGATAAGTTAGTAGTATTCTTTCATAATTATAATTAGCAGCATTTTAATTACATTTGAAGTAATACTTAATGTCACTCTTTATTCTTTGTCCCCAACCAAGTTCCTGATTATGAGAGTCATTCTGAACAGAGCCTTAACTACATGTCTGTAAAAAAGCACAATATTGCCTTTATTCTCATTGCCTCAGGTATTACAGAGCTATTCTGTGGCACAGGAAACAAAGATAATTTGCTGCCATGTTCTCTTTGCCTGATGAGCATATGATCCTAGACCTGTAATATGTTCATGAAATAAACTTTATGGGAGAGTATGCTGTGTGAGATACTGCTTTATCTGTGCTTTTTTTTTTTTTTTTAGTTTTCACAGCAGGAAAGTATGCTTTCCTGAGGAGAGAGTGAAATGAAAACCACACTTGAAGTATTCTGAGGCTGCTGAAGGGAATGGAAACATCCTTTCAGCAACTTGGATTTCTGATAGGCTTAGTGCTGCCAGACCTGGCATCAGATAAATCTTACCTTTTGACTTGCTGAATGTGGTATAAATATATCAACTTGTGACCAGAGGTGGGCGAGGTGTCTTCTGCACAGGAGTGATGCAGGAGACTAATAATGGCTTTGAGTTGTCCAGGGGGTAAATGAAAGAGGATCAAAATAGAATTCTTAATGGGAGGAAGGTGGTTACTACCAAAGATGAGGAGTTAGGCTTTAATCTGGAGACCTCCTAGAGCTCTGAAAAGGTCAAGAGCCAGCTTTGAATAATTGTCCTTCTGGAAGTACTGGGTGGAGGGAGGCATTATGTAAAAAAGATCATAGTTAGCAAGTAGATTTTAGTTTAAAACTCAGTCCTTGTGTATTTCATAACACCCCCCATGCCCCAGTTACCTCTTTGCCAGGTTGCTAATTTCAGCTTCATATTTGTCCTCTGGAACATTTGACAAACACTTTCTTTAAAGAACTTCTGTACATTTTGGGGTTCTTTTCAGAATACTGGAACTGTTTTTATAGAATAGTTTGCTTTGTAAAAGCAGGATATCTGTGTTTCTCAATTAGAGGAAACTTTTCTGGGCAATAGGGGGGTTTAAGGCCCCTTTTTCTTGTAAAATTGTTGGTTTCAATTTGTTTTATGTAGCAATCATTTTTCAAAATTCAGCATTGCACTGGAAACTAACTGCCCAGTGATTTTTGTATAACAGTTATATAAGAAACTGCTGTTACAATTGATTGTTAGTGAGATCCTTGCAGTCTTCATAAATAATCGTTGCCACAGGAAGGTAGTTATGATTTAATAACTTTTTCCTGGTACATCTTCACAATACTTGTCCTTTTTCTGTCATCTGCCCTGTGATTATGTTGATGGATAGGAGGAGACTGCAGTAAACAGCTGTAAACTTAACCTGGAGAAAATGCTATCCTGCTTTTTGCATGCCCCCTTTCATCCACTGTCTATCAGAGATTTGGGAAGCCTTATTTTTTTTCTGCAGAACTCTTTGAAATAAAATATTTGGTGGAATCCAGCCTGAAAGAGGCTAAGCCCCTTGAAAACATAAGGAGGTGGACAGTTACTGCTTTATTAACTTTGTCTAAGTATTTGAATGAGTAATGATGGAAACTGGGGCTCACTCTGCTTGAAAAGGGTTTTTTTACTTGATGAACTTGTATTCAAGTTGTAATTCAGAAATTGGTTTAAAAATTGGAGGAGTAAAACTTGGATCCAGGCGCAGTAAATCTATTCAATATTCTGACACTGATGCTCATGATGAGAGAAGCCCTGCAAGATTTTTGAGGTCAGATGCAGATCAGTCAGCAATACCAGGTACAAAGATGGCATAATCTTGATTACCTTATTGCCTGGAGAATGGATTTGTTAATAGATTTGGCATAGTAGGAGAGTTTGCTTCTAACATGAAAGCGATGGCTGGAATAAAATAACAGGATTGATAGATTTGTGCAAGGAAAATCATGTCAGCAAGTTGAGGAGGTTTTGTGTTAACCTTGCTTGTTAATGAAGATAATTCATGTGAACAGGATATTTGAAGGAGACTACTCACAGCAAGATTAGCCATAGGAGATGTATCAAAGACTTGGAGGAACTTTTGAAGCCAATTATGTGGCTGACAGCCTCCTACAGCTGTGAGAATTGAACCTCCAAGGGAAAAATACAAACTCTTGAAACATTCAAGATGTAGTCTTATTAAAACAAACACTTCTCTTTTCCCAGTCCTTCCAAAATCTCTCAAGTGGAGAAAATTGGAATAATTGTTCTACTCATGTAGTACATTTCTTGGCTAAAAACAATTGTTTTATTTAAAATGGCCATTTAAAATGGAGTGTGGTATCTTTTCATGAGAGTTGTAGATGCATCAATGACACAATTAGCCATTTCTCTTTTCTTTAGTTAAAGGAGAAGACCCAAATGCTTAGATCAAGAAAACGGTCATAATGAAAGAGGAACTCCAGTTTTGCATCATGAACAACAGCTTGGGTTGAAATTATTTTAGCTTGTTTTGTATTAGTATTTGTGAGTAACAGTATTTTACTATATTTTGCAAATGACTGTGACTGTTAATAGTGTTTGCATCTATTCTGTGTGAAGTGCCAGAAGCACAGAAAATACTGTGCTTCTGCAGGACTGTCAGTGTTGGAAAGTAAGAATGTGAGATTAAAGATTTGCAAATTGAAGAATTTAAAGATTAACAAAAATGCCATAATTTAAATTTTGATGCATGTAACTTTGTTCTCAAACATATTTATACCTCAACTGCACCCTCTAAAGTCAGATCAATTTTACTTCTGAAGCCTGTAGTGCTGCTTTCTGCAAATACTTATAATTTTGTACCATTTGCTGCAAAAGTAAACCAGTGGCTCAGAGCTCCTGTACTCCCAGCTTCTGCCAGTGCAGGGTATACTGGTCTTTTTGCCCCCTGATCCTTCCTTTCCAGATTTAACTTGAATACTGCTTCTGCTTAGACTGCACCTGCTGTATCCAAGCTCTGTCCCAGTGCTCCTCAAACTCTGCTCTTCCTCTTTCTCATCTCTATCCCAGTCCCAATGTCTGGAGTGTGAATTGTGTTTTTCCTCCCTCAGCTCCCATGGTCTGGGTCCATGTGTGCCAGTCCTCTGCTGCCATACAGTAAACCTAATTTCTGACAAACTGGCAGTTGCCAGTAAGGTTCTGAATTGTGATAATTGTTTCCATAATTGGGATTTAAGTTTCTTACAGTGTGACTCTAAATATTGCAGTCACAATACAATACTCTTGAGTGTATGTTTGCTTCACACTGGAAAGCTCTTCCCAACTAACTGTTGTGGATTATTTTCTCTGCTCTCTTAAAGGGAGCTTCAGGCTTACATCCCTGTGCTTATCAAGTCTGAGAGATTTAGTACTCAGCACAGGATAAAAGCAGTGGTTATTCAGTGCATTTGTGGCTCTGGATGAGGTGATGTTTTCCTTGGATGTTTCTGTTAAGTGGTGGCTGTAACTTGTAGCATTGCCTGACAGCCAGTAAGTGAAGCAACAACTTGGGAATGCTACCAATAAATGTATTTGTAAAACTAATTAATTCAGATAGAGTTGTTCAGATTTAAATTCTTCTGGCAGAGCTGGTGCTGGCATTGAAAATACTCCGAGGGAAAAGGGAATGTGGCTGAGAAGAGGCAGCATGCTAGTGAGAAGCTGTGTCCTGGTCTCCCTAAGTGCAGCAACTTGTCTTGGGCTTGCTGATGTTGGGCTGGGAGGGTGCTGCAGACTAAGAGTACATGGTGCATCTTGTTTGATATAGACTAATCTTCTAAGAAAGTGAAAAAAATGAAGAAAGACTGTGTCAGACCTGTCCCAACTGTATGGCTGAATAATCTCGTCCGTATTTCCCCCACACCAATAATTTGCTTTTGGTCTATTCTTGGTTCCTTACAACATCTACCCTTTAGAAATTTTATGGACTGCAAGGGATACTGATTGTGCCACAGAAAGAGGTTTTTGTTGGCTAAACTAAAGTGCAAGAGAAAGGAAATTAGAAGGAAGGGGGTCACGTATGGTTTGTTTATAACTGATATACAATTTTACTAAGACTTTGCAATCTCATGATCTGGAATAGCTGGAAAGCTGCACAGGAAAAGTGGTAGGTGAGACACAGGCTTCCTTAAGGGGTCATTGTGTTCAGAGTATAAAGTAATTAATACAGAGATCCTGAGCTTGCAGCCTGCAAATTGAGTAGCATGTTATACAGCCTCCAAAATAATTTCCAATTAAAACTTCAGCAGGCTTAAGAGATAAACCTGCTAAATGTTGTTATTGAGAGCTAATGCAGAAATGGGTTTAGATGACTGAGCATTAATTGAAATAGGTATTTTGCATTCAGCCATGTATCTTGTGGTGTCTGGTTTCCTTTAAACCATTTCCTGATGGAGTTAAGTATTATAATATTTTTCTAATGAAGTTACTTTGAAGAGCTCAGGACTTGCACAGCATGTGATGTCTTGTAAACTCTGCCACTTGCATTTGCTGAAACTTTTGGTCTGTGCTGATGGACCTTTTTTGCCATCTCCTTGTTCTGTTTCACAAATAGAGACATTTGGGGCTGCTCAGCAGCTGCTGTGAGGGCTCCTGATGCACCTGTGAGCCTCAGGCAACTCCCCACCAACCAACCCAATTCTTCAGATCATGGCTGGGCTCAGACAAATCTAGTGAAATTGAGCCCTCCATGGAGATGCCCAGAAAAACAGGTTATTCCTATGAGGATTTTGATGTTGAGTTACTCCTGTGTCATGCCTGCAGTGCAGGAAGGGCAGATCCTGACTTTCCTATCTGCAGTCACTGTGGCTGTTGTGCATGGGTTTTCCCTCAGTGTTACTTCCCAAACAATGACAAAGAAATTTAAATATAAAATTACATTTTCATAGTAATTAGATTGGTGTTTAATAATACTAGTGGTGATTCCAGCCATTAGTATACTCGTGTGGTACATTCATTGGTAATGGAATGCGTTTCAGCTTGGATCTGACCCACAGCAGCTTTGCAGTAGATATCCAGGGGTTTGCTGGAACACCTGTTCTGCACAAGAGGTACTCTGTAAGGAGAGGAAAAAAAATGCTTTTCATAGCATCACAGAATGGTTTTGGTTGGAAGGGACCTTAAAGCTTATCTCCTTCCACGACCCCAGGTTGCTCCAGGATGCACTCAACCTGGCCTTGGACACTTCCAGGGATGGGGCAGCCACAGCTTCTCTGGCAACCTGTGCCAGGGCATCACCACCATTTAGTAAAGAACTTCTTCCTCATGTCTCATCTGAACATACTTAGGTCAGCTTAGAACCATTCCCCCTTGTCCTGTCACTATATGCCCTTGTAGCCCCCCTTGACTTGGACAAAACCACATTTTCATCTGTTAAAAAACCAACCAAACAACATGTTTATTCCCTATGCATGTTGTCTCCTCCAGGCCCAGTTGTGCCCTTCTGTACAAAATATCTTTGCATGGAAGTAATGCATTCAGGTTACTGGATAAGTGGGGTCATGGGATTCACTTTGCAGTGGCGAGTACAATTTATCTTCATCGTTATGTACCTAAAAGCAGGCAGACAGGCAGTTTGAGAGACGGGTATATTCATAAAAACAAAATACCTGCAAACCCTTTGCTTGTTATCTTGATAAACTGGTGTATCAGGGCCCTGGGCCCGTTCTACATGTAATACAGTACTGAGTATTACTGCAGTAAAACTCCTGCAGGTACCTTTATTGGCAGTCACAGATAACTGTGCATTATTGACACCAATTTACACAGACAGGATGATGTTAGGATTTTGTAGTTCCTGGAAAATACAGAACAGAACGTGAAGTGCCTGACATCCTGCCATTGATAGCTTTGATGACTGAAATATCTGAAAATATTGTTTCAGGATGTAGTAGAATATTGTAAATTTGAAGATGCTTGCTGATTAGTGTTGAAACATAATAAGACAGTCTCAGTCTCCATCTGTTTGTAGGCAGAGAGCTCTTCAGGACAGGCTGTGTTTTTACCTTTAATGTGTGTACAATATTCTGAGTAATGAAGAATGAGAAGCTATCAGTATTGAATAACTTGAGCATATTGATATCAGGAAATGTTTGAGTAAAATGTGATGGCTATTGCTTAAATTCATCAGTTTTGCCAATCCAGATGTATTTCATCACCAAATACTCAGGTTGCACAACAGCTGGATATGAGAATTTTCAAAACATTTGTGTTCAGAAAGCCGTGTTTGAGCACATCTTGTTTCAAGAGCTATGTTCAAAATATGTTACATTGGAGGAGTTTCTAAATAGTTTACTTTATAAAAGGTCCAGTACCTTAAAGAAGTTTTAACACGTTCCTGTTCTGGGGAGTGAGCATGAGTGTGAAAATGGGAGTATTGTCAGATACAGAAGGCTCCCTCCAGTGATTAATTTTATTCTATTCCCTGTATCAGTGAAGTCAGGTAAATACTCAGGTGCCTGCACTTGTAAGGTACTCTGCAGTTGCAGAGAGATGAACAAACCATACAGTGAAAAAGGGACAGATGAACCAAGGAATGTCACAGAATCACAGACTGGTTTGAGTTGGAAGGGACCTTAAAGCTCATCCAGTTCCAGCCCGCTGCCATGGGCAGGGACACTTCACTAGAGCAGGTTTCTCCAAGCCCAGTCCAGCCTGGCCTGAGAGCTGTTATCTGCACTCCTGGGCTTTTACACTTTGGTAGCTCCAGTCTGATCCCATGGCCTGAACACCCACTAGTTGTTGGTATGGGATATCATGCCAGTTTAATTACCTTCTTTTCTCAGATTATGCAACTGCTTAAGCATTTTTAATTATGAGTAGCAGTGAATTAGAAGGAAAACATGGTTTCTTGCAAATGAGGCATCCATAAATCAAGGATAAACAAAGCTGCCTTTGGTATATGGAAGACATTTTTTTCCCATGACAGCATTGCAGACCATTGAGTGAGTGTGTGAAAATTAATGATGCAGATGAAATAAATTGATATTAAGTGACGGGAGCATACAATAAAATAATAAATAAAAAAAATTGTAATGCAGTTTTATAGTACTGACGTTTCTAGGCTTCCAGCAGTGGCAAGCTATAGAATGATATTAAATTTAAGACATATTTAAACTACACATGTTTAACAATGCCAATTAAATTGTTTGATGATTTAAAACTTTAATGGTTATACCAGTGGTAGTATGTCCTTTGACAATTTTTTATTTTAAGTAGAGCTTAATTTACATTAGTTTCATGTTTTCTTACACTTTGAGTGTTAATTTAAAATTTTAATTACATTATTTTCTCCACTCTGCTTAAAGCATTAAAGCATGTGTAGTGTGCTGTACCTTAGTGAGTCTTTCCCAATTTTCTTATGTATCTTGCCACATGTGATATCAGGAGGGTGTAGTGTTTTTGAGATGTGCTTTTGGTTGGGAAGCTGCTGTGATGGTTGGTAAGCAGAAGTCCTGAAATGGGCTTCTTGGATTGGACCTTTCCAGGAAGCAAACCTGTCCCTGGGAAAGGATGTCCGTGGTCATGGTCTTGTTGGGTGCCAGCTTGGGTAGCCAAAAAGACTGAGTAATAACAGCTCCTGCAAACATCACTGTGTGTTCTTGATGCCACAGCAGAGTTGTCTTTTAGTATCAAAAGCTAAGATTGCCCCATCTCTTCCAGAATTAGATGTACTTTCCAGAGCTCTCTCTTTTGAGAAAAAGCATGGTTCAGGTTTGGGTGGGTCTTTAAGTCACCAGCTAAAGACTTCTCCAAGTAATTTGCTGTCACAGAAATGTTCCTTCTTCTTTGGAAGAATGTTCTATGTCAAAGTTTGCTCTTGTTTCCCAAGTGGGTTTTCTCTCCTCCACTTTAAAAGCTTTGTTCAACTGAACCTTTTCCATTTACAAACATTTAGGATTGAATGTTGTTCTGAAGCCTTGATTATAATCAGCAGATTAGTGAAGTATACTGATGTCAGCAAACCTCTTAACTGATAGAGAAGCTAAATATTTGTATTCTAGAGGAAAAAATATGTAGTAAGTCATTAAGAAATTTAAAACCCACATTTCTAAAACATGCTGTGTATGTTAATTAAGAATGTTAAAAGTTGGTATTTTCAAGACATAATGGTAATTATGGCTGGGGAAAATCCATATGCAGCCTCCTCCTTTGGAAGCAACTCTGCTGTGGAATAATCAGTAAACCATCCATGGTGTGTATCAGGAAATAATGAAAGTTGACCTATTGACTTGTTAATATGAGTAGTTTATTCTTTAGGATTAGCTGGGTGGGTTCTGTCTTTGGAACCTGATCCTTTTCCAAGTGTTTGGTTGTTGTAAAGTGCCTGATGGAGCAGAAATGATACGGCCAAGACCGTGACCTTTGTTTCAAGCACTGTTCTTGTCCTCATTAGTGTTTACTGCCATTAATTAATTAGCAATTGCTGCAACATAAGCAGAGGGAGGCTGGACAGTGGCTGAATTTGAGGAATGTGTTTATGTAAAACAACACAAAAAGAGTGCAACTCCTCCTTGAACTCCAGGAGTTTGATAAAGTCTTCTTACACAACAAAAATACTCTGCTTGAACAACCTGCAGCAGGAAATTGGTGCTTTTTCCTAATGACAGGGGATGTAGCAATAGTAGTAATCTGTTCTGTCATAAAACTCATAATGATTATTTCTGGTTTTAAAAAGGTGCAAAACCTGAAACTTCCAGTTGCACATAATTCCTTTATCATTTTGGTGTTTTGGAAAAAAATATCTCGTCTTTAGTTTTCTACTGTAAGGAATAGAATTATAAGTTATTTGACTTTTTTCTTTTTTTAAATTGAGATTGATCCCATGGCAAAGTTGGTCTCACTTTGGTTTTTAGTTTGTAGAGAAATCCTAACATGGATTTCAGTTCACCTCAATGTTGGAGCTGACATTAAAAATGATAGTTCTGTATTTTCTGAACTGAATTAACGGTTGTAAGAGTGAGAGTAGTTTAGCCATTCTTTTTATGTGTTGCAAAAACACAAGACTCTCATGCCTGGATCACATGCTGTGTGGAAAAAGCATGAAAGAAGGCATGAAAAATTGAACTCTGAGTTTCTTATTATAGATGTGCGAAAATGCCAGTTTTCTATGTGAAACTTGTGCTTGTCTGGTCTGGGTGAGAAAGTTTTAGTTGTCATGTTGTTTATGACTATATTGCAGTCATGTAATTTAAATATTTCTTTTCCTTCACTAGACCATTAGCAAAACCAAAACTTGACAGTGAAAGCTGCCGTGCTCCTATTAACTGTAATTCTTAATCCTAACTGGATTACACTGTTAATTTCTTTGTTGCAGTAATCTGAAGCTTCACTTGAGTAACTTCACAGTTTCAGGAGGATCACAGAATGATTTGTGATGGAAAGGATTTTTAAGTTCACCTGGTTTCAACCCTTTGCCATGGGCAGGGACACCTTCCACTGTCCCAGGCTGCTCCAAGCCCCATCCAGCCTGGCCTTGAACCCTTCCAGGGATGGAGCAGCCACAGCTTCTCTGGGCAGCCTGTGCCAGTGCCTCACTACTCTCACAGGGAAGGATTTCTTCCTAATATCTAATCAAAACCTCCCATTCTTCAGCTTAATTTAGTTTAGTTAGTCTTTTAGCTTCAGTTTAGTTCCTTAATTTCTTTTCCCATAGTTGCATATATCCCACAGAAGTTTTGGAGTGTTGTTTATAAACATGAGTCTTTTTAAATGTTCTGTATAAAGTGGTGGTGATTTCAATGGGTCTTTGCCATCAAGATGACCATGTGTGTAACTCAAATCTTGCATGGCTGGAGTTTCAGAGGTACTTTTTAAACATAACCTCAATGAAAACAGCTGGAGCTGACCCACTTTTTAAGGGTTTGTCTCCACTCTTGTCTTAACTTCCTTCTAATTCACAGGTTAATCCCTGCTTTGCATTAACCAGTTCTTCAGTTACCTCACCTGCTGGTAGGTGCTAAAACGTGATTGATGTTGACAGTCTGAGTTTGTATCATAGCAGCTACATCTACTGAACTGCTGATCCAGCCACTGTGCTGCTCATCAAGGAATTTATGTGCTGGGGTTGTGCAATCACTTTCCCTCGTGCCCAGGGAGGGAGTAGGTCAAGCATTCCCACCTCAGGCTAACGGGTCAGGAATGAAGACAAGCTTACTTAATATGCAAAGCCAGATATATTCAATTCCAGGGACCACTGCAGTGACAAATGGATTGATTTGAGAGGTTACTGGTCTGTAACACACCCCACACATCCCCCAGCAGTGTCTAGCTCAGTCCTCTTTTGCTGATAGCTCCAGCTCCCTCAGATTTGGTTGCATGGTGCCTTCTCTAGTCACCTCTCTTGTTCAGTGTCCTGAAGGAAATCTCATGTTAAGAGTTGATGAGCTAAAGCACATCAGGTGGTTTTTAGCTGCTTTCCTCAGCTGCTGTCTTACACTGCCCATCATGCTGTGTTACATCTTTCACACTTCTTAAACAGAACCCATCACCATGACCTACTCCTTGTGATGGTACAAGTAGCAACATAAAGGCAGAGGTCACAAGTTAAGTCTCAGTGTGAGAAAAGAGGTTCTCTGTCCCCCTCTTTGCTGGGAGGATGAAGGGGTGATGGTGACATAGAGTTGAGGGAGCTCTCATTAAAAATGCTGTGTGCTGAGTAGTATTTTGGAGTCTTTGCAATTTATGTGTATTTGTTTTTACAAGGCCCATTTAATGTTTAATTTAAATTTACTAAGGTTTTCTTGTCAGAATTGAAATGTATTACGAGTGGTTTTGAGTATCTGCAAGTAATAATGATTTTACAAAAGAACATTCTTTATATTTGGACTTTACATAGCAGGCTGTGATGAGGGATGCTGAATAAATTAAAATATTATGGTAATGATACTATCTAATTAGCATTTTTCATACAATAGTTTTCATCAATTTTTCTTTGTTCTTTTTTTTGTTTTTTTTGACAACATGGACCATTGCCAATTATTTTTGTTACTGAAAAGGTAAAATAGGCTGTTCATCTCATTCCTTTTTGTTTGCTTTTTTTCCATCCCACTCTAGTTTTGGCAAGCAGTCTGGAGGGAAGCGAGGATGCGAATGTATCATATTGGAACCTTCAGAAATGATTGTGGTAAGGCAGATTTTTTTCATATGTATTTAAATCTATTGCTGGTTTCAGCAAATCCTTTCTCTTTTGCAGCAAAAAGCTTATTGTAAAGTATTCTATGAAATTGCAATAAAATTGCCTTGATTTCAATTATACCTATGGCTGCTCTCATAACAGCAGTAGCTATGTAAATTTAATCTAGATGGGTAAATGATGATGATGATTAGGTCATTCTTTCTAAAATTATGCTTACTTGAGTTTCAAAAGCCTAACAGTCACGGCTGAGCTGAGCATTCCTGAGTCAGGCTATGGCAGTCTTCTATCTTGAGTATTTTATTTACACCCCCATTCCCCATTTCATGGCTTTTATTGGTCATGTCTGGGTGGAAAACCGTTCTTCCTCCAAGCCTTTGCAGTGCCACAGAGTGTGAAGTCTTGTAGGTAGGAGAAGAAATATGAGAGTGCTTAGCCAAGATTGAAGGGTAAGATTTGTCACCATCCTTAATGTCCAGGATTCCTTCTGCTTGTTCAGAACACTTACTGATACTGCCAAGTGCATATATAGATGCATATATACGTGCTTAGAGAGTAGCTTGGTCCTTCCCAGGTTGTTGTACACATGCTGTGAGCAGTTGCAATATTAGGATTGCTTTTCCATGGTGAAGACCGACGTTGTATCCCAGCAGTGTGCCTGGGGACCAAGGCAGATCTCTTCTGACTTTCACCTTAGATGTTTTTAATGGAGCTGAAACAAAGCTGTTTGTTGTGCTGAGAACCCACATGTCTGTTAATCAGACTCTGATCTCCAGACTGCTATTGATTTAGCTGCCTTAGATCTAGATAATGGTTATTAAAACTAATATTTGACAGTGTCTCTTACTGAGCATGTAAATACTCAGCTTCCATAAAATATGTTTCTCACAGTGCATTACCAGCAGGGGTGTCAGCAGTGTCCTGTACCAAGTCCACTTGCCATCCTTTGTGCAATTTGCTCTGTGCAGTGTCAGTCTGACTCTGCTCATGGGCTCTGATAGCATCACTAATATGCTCTGTGCTGCAGCACGTATTTTAAGCTACAGTCTGCCATGAAGTGCAGGTTAAGAGTGCAAGAAACCTGTCTTCATGCTCTGGAGTGAAACAGTTAATTTGTTTTATTCCGAATTGTCCGGTCTCTTCTCAAAGCTGGAATTCTGGGGGGGAGATTTATGCCTGGAGGGATGCCACAGGATTATTTGGGTGGCAGTGTGCACAGCCATGTCCTGGGAGTGCCCCCAGGCCCCCTGGTTTGCATTTGCTGCTTTGCATTTTTACTTTTTAATTGCAGCTGCCAAGGATCTGGTGTGCTGAACTGAGCATCTGGTATACTCAGTGTGCCTGAGTGCTGTGCCTGGGCTGAGCTGAGTCTTGCACCTCAGTGCTCCTGTAGCAGAGTGAGGAACACTCACTTATCCAGTCATATCTTTTATTAGGTATTAGGGAGGAGTTCTTCCCTGTGAGGGTGATGAGGCCCTGGCACCAGTTGCCCAGAGAAGCTGTGGCTGCCCCATCCCTGGAAGTGTCCAAGTCAAGCTTGGATGGGGCTTGGAGCAGCCTAGTGGAAGACTAGACCAGCCTGGTCTGGCTGGTGACTTGACTCACTGCAAGTACATTTGTAAGTTTACATGAAAAATATTTCATGGGCAAAGGAAATCTTAAGAAATACCTACATCCTTCTTCGGTCATATCACCACTGCAATAAAGAAAAAAAAATAATGAAGATGGAAATAAAAGAGAAGTTCTGTTCAGTGTGTGCTTCCAGAGAGAAACTGACGCTATTGAAATATTTATTGGAGAAACTACTGTTGTGTGTGTAACTCGAGTAGGCACGACTGTGATGAGTGTTTCCAGAGGAACACAGTGTCACAGTAGCTGGGGAAGCCAGCACTGGCCATGTCAGCAGCCTCACACACTGCTGGGTGTTCCTGGAGACAAAGGCACAGCCCAGACAGCTGTTCACTCTGTTTTAAATCTCCTGAATCGTCTGTAATTGTGATTAAATGCCAGTGAGAGTATAGAGGCACTTGAAAGTATCTTACATCCTTCTCTGGAACTTCAGTATAATTTTCCAGTAGGAAAATCAGAGAATTAAAAGTGCAGAGTAGTTTCCTCATTATATTTATGAGCATATTTTATAGGTAAATATAGCTAAAGGTACTGTTAGCTGTATTTTTTAGGAAGCACTTCAAATAGTGTGAGAAAAAAGCATCAGTGTGGTGGCATGCACCTTGCTAATGATCTTCACTGACACAAGGTGTACTTGAGTTTTAGTTCCCTGATTAACTCTTATTAATTTCTCTTAATTCTTTTATTTTCTCTAGTTTTTAATTTGCAACATACTAATGAGGTTTAATACATAATGAATATTTATCTTCAAGCAAAATAATTAGTTAGCTACTTCAATGGAGTTAAAGAACTCTATCATTTCCTGCTGGTGACTGATTTTTTTGAATTTTTTTTTCTTTCTCCTGTCATTTTAGACTGTAAATCAGTTTTGTAGTTGGAATCCTCTGGGAATGGACCCATTTTAAAGGCCATAAAATGTGGTCAACTTAAGTTAATGAGGATAACAGATAGTGTGTGAATGGGCATTGTAACTCCTATTTTTGGAGGCTGAGCAATCTATTGAATTAATAATAGCCCCATTTATCATTTAAGAAGATGGCCCAGAATTGCAGCATATCTTGGTATGTTTGAAGTGTCATTACTGTTGTTCCTTGGTGCTTTCATTTTCTTCTTCAGATCTAAGCGTAAGATTTCAGAAGAGCAGTGTGATACTTGCAGGTGGAAAATATTTCATTGCTGGTTTGGACTGCAGAGTGAAACAGGGCAATCCTATGGTTCTCCTTGATTTCTGTGTGGCAGCCAGTGCCTGGGTGAAGCTGGTGGTGTGGAGCATCCTGCTGCTGCCAGTGTTTGAAGTTAATAAAGAACACGTTTTGATTAGGATACAGCCAGTTAATGTGCTGTTCCAGACTTCTTGGCACAAGAGCACAAGTCTGATGAGGAGCAGCTGGGGGGGCTCAGCCTGGAGAAAAGGAGGCTCAGCAGGGGAACCTCATCACTCCCTACAGCTGGACAGGAGGTTGTAGCCAGGAGGGGGATCGGTCTCTTCTCTGGGTAACAAAGGATAGAACAAGAGGAAATGGCCTCAAGTTGTGCCAGGGGAGGTTTAGGTTGGATATTAGGGAAATTTTCTGCATAGGAAGGGTCAAGCCCTGGCACAGGCTGCCCAGGGCAGTGGTGGAGTAACCATCCCTGGAAGGATTTCATGGATGTGTATTTGTAGCGCTTGGGGACATGGTTTAGTGGTGGGCCTGGCAGGGCCAGGACTCTTTTGAGTCCTTTTCCAACCTTAATTCTATGATACTGTATTGAAAATCAAATAATGGGAAGCAGCCTGTGGGACAGTGTCTCCATCTGACTTGATGGCAGCCTGTTCTCCTGGCTCTGCAGTGGCCCAGGGAATCTGTCCTCCCTTTGTGCCACACCAGGACCTGGCTCACAGCATTCCCAGAGAAGCTGAGTTCCTCCATAGGGGTGTGATGAGGGTGACACCTCTCTGCCAACAGGAGTTTTTAGTTTTAACCAGGTGAAAGCAGGGCTGAGTGAGGTGCCCAGGTCTGCCTGTCCTGTTGATGCCTGTCCAGAAGATCAAAAACAGTTCTTGTAAATCATGAGTATTGACAACCTGGTGGTCAGCTGGACTCAAAATGCTGCTCGTGCTGGTGGTACTAAGCTGGAAGCTCTGTGGCATGGAGGTCTTTCCTGGTTTCTGATTTCCATGTTGTTTTGTCAACAGCAGTTCACAAACCAAAGGAAGTAGGTGGTCTCATTTTCCACCACTTGTTTGTTTTGATTTAGTGCTATCAACTTATTTATGCTTACATCTTAGTTTTCAGTTAGAATTGTGAAAGAAAAAGAATTTCTTCTGTCACTGAGTGTTTGTCTTAATTTAGCCTTAGAAATACCTAGTTTGGGGCTTCTTGATAATAAATCTTGATTATCTGTATTGGGATAGCCTTTGTCCACCTCAGCAGTTTCTCAGGTCCAGGTTAATCTGTTCTGTTGGAGGAGTTCACTGCTTATTTTGATTTCTATGATCATGCAAGACTGAATGCAGGAAAAAAATGATAATGCATTTATTGCAGGAGCTCACATACAAAAATTTAAAAATTAAATCAGCACAATTTTTGTTATATAATTAATAACTCTATACAAAACCAAAATTCCTTATCTCTGGAGCACTTCTGTACAATTTGAGAGCAACACTGTTTCTAGCTAGAAATCCATATGTATGCTACATGAAGAAAGACTTCTGTATCAATCATCTTAATGCATTTTTTGATGATAATGGATGGCCTGTTCAAAAAAACTTTTTTGTTTCTTTTTGTGTTTCTGCCTGCATCCACTGTATTCTTTACACCCTTACACCATTGTGCTTACAGCAGTGCTGCAAATAGATATCTTTGGTTGTTGTCCTGTTCCTTTGCAAAGAGGTAGTAAAATCATAGTGAAAAGTGTGATTATCCCTTGCTGGGAGAACTCAGATTTTCTGATTTCTTTTTTTTGACAATATTATGGTGTAAGCTTCAGTCTTCTTTTCTAACTTTTCTAACTATAGTATCTTTAACCCATGTTATTAAAGTATGATTTCTCTATGGAATCAAAAATAACCCACAAGGCAAGCTTAGCTGCTTGCACCTTCCTTTGACCTCAGACAGACCATAGGCATTTGGGAAAAGTGATGTGGAAGGTAGATGTGATCTTGTGTTTGTGATGATGTTAGTTTGGTTACTTTCCTGTTTCTGTCTGTTTAGTCTTTCTGTGTTTCCTTATATCTTTTGGATTTTAATTTTAAGGTAATTTACTCGAGTATGTGAAGTGAGAACTGTGTAAGACCATATGGAGGTTTTTCTCCTGTTCCAATAATATAATCTTAATGTTCAGGATTTTCCACTGAAATTTGGAGGAAAAAAAAATTAAAAATAAGCCACTGAGGGCAGTAGAAACTTCTACATAGTAAATGCATTGTAGAGAAGCTTCTTGCCTGCTGCAGCCTCTTTGCATGCATGTCTGTCCTGCTTCCTGCTGGGAGATATTTTTCCAAAACATCAAAAGGAAATGGGAAAGGATGAGACTGCTTTTTATAGAAAAAAGAATTGTAGCTATTGAGTTAAAAGGTTTCGCGTTGGCTTTTACTAACAAGATAAATTTACCTAATTTTTAATGTTTAGTCCAAGATAATATATAACATCAAGTTATAAATAAGTTCCAGCCATTTCTCCATAATCCCCTGGAAGCGATGATCAGGCAATATGCATAGGTGAAGTAGCTATTTATAAAAAGCTGGAATATTTAAAGTTGTTAGCTATGACTGGTACTAGAAATAAACTATGCTTTTAAAAATTACACTATTAAAAATAGGGTATAATTCAATATTTTTGCCAGATTGTAAATACACAAAAAATGGTAACTTTTGTGTTGAAGATAAACTTGAAATGAGCAGTGCGTGTAACTCCTTCGTTATACATGTGGGTGCACAAGAGTTTCTACTGATGAGTGACATTGTTTAGAGGATATGTGTGCCTTTTTTACTTTTTTTTTTAAATACGCTGTTTCCCGGAAGGAAACTGTGGCCTCCAGCTCATTGTAGTAAGGCACTTGTGAGATCTGCAGCAGTGGTTCTCCGAAACAACCACGGTTGTTTTCTCCAGAAAAGTTCAGCTGCCCTGAACTTATGTTTGTTCCTTCCCCATGAGCTTCATTCGGCTCCATCGGCTCTCGGTGCTATGGAAGAACTGGATGTTTAACCAGGAGCCTGAACATGTGTTTCAGGTGGAGAACTCTAAAGACAATGAGGAAAACATCTTGCAAAGAGAAGTCCCACTCCGGCAGTCCCGTCGGAGGTACAGGAAGATCAACCAGAGGGGTGAGCGTCAGACCATCACGGACAATGTGGATTCCAGCAGCTACGTGTCGGTGAGTCTGCTCTCCCTTGGCCCATCTCCCTGCCATTGTGATGTCTGCATGGCTGGCTGGAATCTTCTTTTGGTGACAAAACTGGTGAAGTGAAATAATCCGCGCTTGCAGTTTTTGAGAACACTTCTTTGGTGTTGAGGGGCAATGAAGTGGTTTGGATTGGAGCACCATAGGTGGAAGTGAAGGTAGTAATTGGAAAAGATGGGGTTTTTTTGGTTTAGGGATCTTCAGCTGAGCACTATAAATAAATCTTAACATGCTCACTGGACAGAGAAATGGTCATTCTTCATTTTTTGTTAGTTTTACCTGGTGTTATTTTGGTAAGATGTAGGAATTGGTGGGTTTCTTTTTTTTCATTAGTATATTTGAATTGGGGTTTAGAGCTGAGTTAATTGCAAATGCAGATCAATACAGCATTAACACTCTTGTACTTGGTTATGTTTACTTGCTTAAAAATAGCGTAGCACTAGTTCAAACATCAAAAAGAGTAACAACTGACCTGTTAGTCTTAAATAGCAGCAGAGACTATAAACTCTGCACTGTGTGAAGGTGCGTACCTCTGTGGTTTCAGGGCTGAAAAGCATATGTGAAGGTTTTTCTTCATTATTTTTCAAACTTCCTGCTTGGTAACAGAATGTATGTGATCTAGACAAATAATATAATTGAAAATAATTGTTCTGGATAATTTGATCTGCTTTGAAAATCAAAGTTTAAAACTAGTACTAACGTTGAAGTACAAGCTTGGAATAGTATTCCTGCTCAGAACAAACAATTTCTTCCCATTTTCCCCATCTTCCTTTTCATCTCCCCAAAAGATATACGTTCTCAGTTGATACGCTTCAAAATACTGATGTGTGCAGTCAGATGTGAGCTTATAACTTATGTAAACTGATGTTTTTCTGCATGTTGGTAGCAGTTGGGTCGCAGGTGGTGATTTTAGGCCCTGCACAGCATTACCGTGTCTGTGACAGGAAGAGAATATGCTGCTTGAAGTTTAACATCCTCTGCCATCTCATTTCTAGAACTGTCACGTACGTTAGATTTTATCATTAGTAAGACATTAAATTAGTTATTGAAGAAATGAGATGCTGGGCCCTCACACTCTGGGTGGGTATGCATAAAGCTTTATTAGGAATTAAATTCCAATCTGTGTAAGACAGAATCTATCTCTGTCTCTTAGGTGTTTGTGACAGTGAATAAGCACACAGATAATAATTCTCAGGTTTCATTGCTAAGAGTAGGAGAATCCCAGGAACAGCTGATGCTGGTGCTACCCATGCAGCTTGCCTGGAGGGATGCGTGAGAAGGGACTTGGCATCTTTGTTCTGAGAAGGACCAAGTTTCACGGCTTCTTGACTGATTTCAGAGGCTGTCAGTTACTGCTGCCAGGAGCCAGCGTGGTACACTCACAGGACTGTGGTTAGTCAACAGATTATGTCCTCATTAAGATTTTCTTCAAGTTGGTTTATTTTTCTTCGTGTTGATTTATTGTTACCCACAATACAGAGCACATGCGCCTGTAGTTGCTTGTTGCAAACCTGGTGGCTTCCACAGATTTGTGGGGAAAAAAAATTTTATACACATACATGTATATATATGTATGTATATATGAGGCGTTTGATGGAAAATGGTATAAATTTCTTAAATCAGCAGCACATGCTTAAATCTGCTTTTAGTCTGTTAATTAGGAATATATAACAGGAGTCCTGTAACACTGTGTTTTCTTGGATGAGTGAGTGCTAAGTGGCAAGGACAACCACTTCTCTGCTACCAAATCTCCAAGATTTTGGGTTTTTTGCAGTCTAAATTGAAATACCCATCATTGCTTTGTAGACTGTAAACTTCTAATTGGAGAGTGTCATACTTGGAGTACTTAAGGTAGCAAAAAATAATTTGTAACTCAACAGATGACTAAGGAATCAAAACACAGTAACAAGCTGCCTGTGTGACAAGTAAGGAAAAGTTTGGTGCTTATATTTTTCCATATTCCGTTATAAACTAGTAAAGTAATAAATTTATTTTAGGTATTGTTAGTTTCATGCCTAAATGAATGTGCTCATACGTTGGCTCCCAGTGATCTCGAAAAACAGATTTCATGGTGTAATCCTTTATATAGCCCATGAGTAAAGGGTAGGATCATGGAATGGTTTGAGCTGGAGGGGACCTTAAAGATCATCCAGTTCCAACCCTCTGCTGTAGGCAGGGGATCAGGATAAGGAGGAAGGTAAGTCAAACTTCCATTTTACAGGAACTTGCAATAAGGTTTCTGCCAGATTGGGAAAAGTGTTTACAAACCCTCCAGCAGATTTCCTGTCTGGCATAATGCTAATGAATGAGCACAGAGTTGTATTTCACTCTCCAGCCTGTCGCTGAGTGCTCTGTGACAGATGCTGAATGCAGCTCATGGAGCTGTTGTTAGTCCTGTGTGCTTGGGGAGGGCTTGGAGCTTTCCAGCCTCTACATGGACTCCAGTCCGTGGTTGATGTTGGAATACTCAGAGTGACACCATTTAAGTTTTTACATGCCTAATCCCTCATATGCACGTAGTTTTCTGCTTTCTAAAGAAAACTCAGATCCTTTAGGTACTGAAATTCAGTATTTTTTTAACCCTGCTAAGAATATTTCCTTAAATGTAAGGTTTCTTGGGTTTGCTTTTAAGGGGAATTATCTGTGTAATCTCCATTAACTCCTTAGAATGTAAATCTCTGCACATTAAATATACTGTGATCATATTTGTAATTAAGGTTAATCTGTGTTTTGTAAAACATTACCTATTGGGCTATGACATGAGCTAACATCTACTTTTCACATGGAGTACTTCTTGTTAGTGCTGGAATTTGTTCTGTAGGAATACCTGATTGGACACAAAACCAAGATTTATATGCAGATACTTTAAATAATATTTTAAATTATTGTTACTATCCTTGAAGCTCTTATTTTCTCTTATGCCTCTTAATTAAGTTAAAGAATTCTAGTTCTTGATTTAACTGTGTATCTTCAGGATAGTTGACATTCAAATTATTGTGGGTATCTTAAATTTCTTCCCTCCCCGCCTTCCCTCAAATGAGTTAATGTTAAAAATGGATTGTCTGGTTGGTTTCTTTGGTGAAGGTGTTACCATTTAGATTACTTCACTACATTTCTGTGGTTTATATAACGGTGTTATTTCACAAGAGCACTGGTTGTCTGCAGAATTAACTATTTGTAGTTATTTGTTGGTTTTTTTTGTTTTTTTTTTTTTTTTTTTTTTTTTTTTTCTTCCTTCTAGGTAAATGCAGTGAACACATGCCGGCGGTGTTCTTTCTTTTCCCTCAGAGTGAACAGGTTTATGTTTCTGTCTCAGTGAAGTGCACAGTGGTGTGGCTTTGCTCTTGCAGTCCCTGTGCGGGGGGTGCCAGCACTGCTCTGGTGGGCTGGTGAGCAGGCTGGGCTCTCGAGATCCAGAGTTCACCCAAGCCATGTTGAGGTTCTGCTGGCCCTGGGGAGTCTTCCCTTCTACAGCACAGCAGGCCAGCCAGGTCCCCAGGACAATTGTATATTTGGCAGAGCACTTGCCAGTGTTTTGTTGAGGGTACACAACAGCACTGCTGCCTGTGAAGGGCTGGAGGACGTGGCCCTGTCACGGTGGGTCACGTGTGAGGCCATGGCCACGGTGGCAGCCTGACAGTGTGTGGCTGTCAGTCTGCCTGGGGCAGGTCTGAGCATCCCATAATTGCATCAGATCTCTTCATCCCTGGGCATCTCTGGCCTTGTCCATTTTTGTCACTTACTAATTCTGCATCTTGCACATCACCCCCACAGTAACATCCCGACTGCGGGGGAGAAAGTGAGGCTGGACACATTTGGCAAAAGCTCTTGCTCAAAATGAATGGATTAGGAAGAAATTTGCCATTGGTGTTAATTATGCCAGCTCTTGCTTCAGATCTGATTTGTTAGCATGATTGCATATCTTGGTGGTGATAAGCATCCAGCCAGGGGCTGGGGTCATTGCAGCAGGGCAGCATCACAATGGAGACGAGTGAGTCATTTCTATTCTTAGTCTACTTCTCAACCCAATCAATAATGCAACCGTGTTTTATGATTACAAAAGAAGAAAGTAATAATACAACTATGGTTTTTACTTACAAAAAAGAAGTAGCTGTGATCATCTCTCTTAAACTATATCCCAGACTTCTGTGCTCATGCAGTAGGAGCTTGCAAAACTGCAGCCAGAATAACAGCAAGTTACTTTTTAATGATAACGCTTTAAAAAAAATTAATTATAGTTCTGGTGCTGTATAAAAATTCAATTGCTGTTTTGATCCTGGATCAAGTAATAGGAAAGTAAACAGTTCATTTATTTATCTTCACAGTTAAAAAATAAAACCTGAGATAGTAAGTTTTGCATTTATATTTCTGGCAGTGTTCAATTCCAAACAGGGTTTAACAATTTGGTACCAATTTCCGTGTGACTCCAACCTGTAAACTCAAATCTTTTTTTCATTCCAGTAAAATTTTTCTAATTTATGTTTATGGTCAATAATTTGAGGCTGTGGACTCCCCATCCCTGGAAGTGTTCAAGGCCAGGTTGGATGGGGCTTGGAGCAGCCTGGTCCAGTGGAAGGTATCCCTGCCTTGGGGGTCTGGAACAAATCCCTTCTAACCCAAACCCGTTCTGTGATTCTATGCATTTATTACTCACATACATTTTTTACAAGTCTCTGTGATTTTTTTTTCAAATTAAGAATATTTCTAGCTCTAAAAATAGTGCATGTATGATCTAATACTTATTTCTGTGGAGTTGTGACAACATATTGAATTTTTTCAGCTGCTAAGTTTATTGTAGAGCAGAATAAAGAAATTAGTACCAAACTTCAGTAGTAATCCACTTCCTCAGAGATGCAGTTTTTAAGAACTACTGTAAGAGGATGATGAGGTTTAAAAGATTTATTATAATACTGCATTTTATGGACAGTATCTTAATATTTGCATTAAGTAAAATTTGTCCTGGAGCCTTGTAGAAGCATTTATCTTCAGAGAAGTCTATAGCTGCAGACTGCTTGAGTGGCAAGTTTCTTGTTCTTTGATCATTACTTAATGTAATCCTGTGAGAGGCTGGAGGTAGAATGGGGGATCTCATAATTGAAGGGAATTAAGTCACATTTCAATATACTGGATCAAACCCATTAGGTGCTTTACCATCACCAATCCTTTTCTTTTTAAATGCTATAAAACTCTTTTATAATCTACTTTTAACTACCAGGTAAATTTCCTGATATCGTACCTTTTATTGATATAAACCAAGTAAGACTGACTTAAACACGTCTCCAGCTGTTGTTAAACCTGGACACAGTATTGCTGGCTTCTGTTTGTTTGGAATATCAGTTAATTTTGGTGAGGCTGTGGCTGATCTTGTGAGTGGCTGAACTAACTAATTCTTGAGCTGGAGAATGGTTCTCTTCGCAGCTCATTGCTTTTTATTGTGTTCGTGTCCAGACTTCCTCTTTTTGACACTTCTGAAAAATACTTGACAGAATTTTAACTTTATTAACTAATGACAAAGCTGAGAGAGTTGGGGCTATTCAGCTTGGAGAAGAGAAGGGTCTGGGGAGACCACAGAGCACCTTCCACTGCCTAAAGGGGCTCCAAGAGAGCTGGAGAGGAGCTTTGGACAAGGGCTTGGGGTGATAGGACAAGGGAGAATGGCTTCAGACTAACAGAAAGAATTGGTTTAGGTTGGTAATAGGAAGAAATTCTTTATTATAAGGTTGGTAAGGCCCTGGCACAGGTTGCCCAGAGAAGTTGTGTCTGCCCCACCCCTGGAAGCGTTCAAGGCCTTGTTTGATGGGGTTTGGAGCAACCTGGGATAATGGAAGGTGCCCCTGCCCATGGCAGGGGCTTGGGACTGGTTATTTTCTAAGGTCCCTTCCAACCGAAACCATTCTGTCATTCTGTGAATCAAAAGAAGATCCAGGTCTTGCTGAAATCTATGGGTCTTGCAGTGCACTTAAAGGATACAGAAATTAATGTTGTCATTACCTCTCTAGAGGTGTTGTGCCATACAAAGAGATAATGCAGGTTGCTTCTTTCTGATGCTGTTCTTTAACAACGTAAGGATTTTCTCTAGGCTCCATCTTTAATTTTGCACGGCCTAGGTGAGATCCCAGCTCTCAGGTGCTCAGGAGCAGGCGTGTGCTCAGGTTCCAGAGCATGTGCAAGGGCCTCTGTTAGCCAGGCACCCTGTGCTGGACAGGACCCTGGAGAAGCCCATGCATGCTGTCCCTGTTTGCAGCTCTTCTAAACTCCTGCAATGTTATATGTGTTTCTTGCTTCTGTGATCAAAAGAAGCAGCATCTGCAATGTGTTCACTTCCTGTGTGGGCCCCTGTGGGTTTGGTTTGTTGTGGGCTGCACACAGAGGATGCGTGGGTGTGGATCCGGCACTGTCTGGTGGAGGAGAGGAGATGGACGTGGATGGAGCCCCTTGCTTTCTGGAAAGGAAAATTACTGTTAGGCTGGGCTTTGGGGGTGGGGGAACAGGCTGTGAATCAGGTAGTGGTTAAACAACTCTGTTAACAAATGTTGTAGAGGTGTCTGCTTCCCAGGCCAGACATCTAGGGAAGGGCCTGCAGCATGAATCTTGATGAGGAGCAGCTGAGGGAGCTGGCAGGGCTCAGCCTGGAGCAAAGGAGGCTCAGAAAGGACCTTCTCACCCTCTACAACTAACTCCCTGACAGGAGGCTGGAAGCACATGAGGGTTGATCTATTCTCCCAGGTAACAAGTGATGGGATGAATGGAAGCAGCATCAGATTGAGCCAGGGAATGTTTAGGTTGGATATTAGGAAACGTTTCTTCATAGAAGTTTCTTCATGAACATGCTGGGTTGGTGGTTGAACGTCCTGATGTTGGAGGTCATCTCCAGCCTTAATGATACTGGGATTGTATGGTTTTACTGCTTCACTGGTGGAGCTGGAGCCAACCTCTGGCAGGGTCCCACTGGCATCCAGCATGGGAACCTGTGCTCAGCATCTTGAACTCGCCCTGGTCTGCTGAGGTGTCCTCGGGCACTTCCCTCTGCTTTTGTAAGCAAGGGGAAAATTGCCAGATACATGTTCTCTCATACTTGGTTTTACATATTGATTTTGTCTGCTCATTTTGTCAGCAGTGTTACTTTCAAGGGCTCCTTGAAAGTCTGCCGCTGGTTATGGCGGTCATTAGCAAAACACCAATCCTCAAAGTGTGCTGTGCATTAGAAATCTTCCTAGGAATTTCCATAGACCACTGGTGTTTCCCAGTCCAATTAATGAGTGCTTGCAGTTTCAAGTGAGTGATGACTTGAATAGGCTGCACAGAAAGTATGAAGACACTTACTGAAAATACTGCCCTTTGGTTAAAACCTGTGTTTTTCAGGTTAATTTTTTTTTAAACTCACAATATAATGCAACATGTCAACCCCAATTTATCCATAATGAAAGTGGTTGTTTTTCAGACCTTACATTTAGGAGTTTCCCTAAAGACTTTATGGACTTGATAAGCAGGTTATATGTAAACTGTGATTTACAGAAATCACCTCAATTTGGAGGTGACATGTGCAGCTGTGTAAGAGCAGTTAAGAGTGATGCAAAAATGAAACTACATCAGACTGAAACTTGGGAGGGTTTATTTTAAGCAAGCACCTGTACTCACTGAAATCTGGCTGCTGGCAGTAGTTTACAGCCCTTCTCATAGCCCTGGGGAGAGCCTGTGGTGGGGGGTGATGCCAGTGTTGGGATGTGGCATCTTTCTGCTGCAGGACAGGTGGACATTGTCCTGCCCTGCCAGGCTGTGGCTTTGGTCCTGGAACAAGGTGCTGAGTTCTGTTAGGGAGAGCTACACTCCGAGGTTGGTAATGGAACCCATCTTCTCTGCTCTTCAAGGCCAGGTTGAACAAGGTGTGGAGCAACCTGGTCTAGTGGAAGGTCTCCCTGCCCATGGCAGAAGAGTTGGAATGACATGAGCTTTAATGTCCCTCACAACCTGTTCTATGATTCTTGCCTCAAAGACTTGTTTTTGAACGAGTCTTTTCTTGTTTACAAACTTGTTTACTTGTTTACTTTACTTTACTTTACAAACTTACTTTTTCCATCTCAACTAATTTTAGCAGTCAACTGTACATCTGCTGCCTCTCCCAGTGTTGGGGTGATGATGGGCCCCCTGAACCCAGGGTCATCCCACAGCAGGTTGGGTGTTGCCCTCCCCTTGTTCAGCAGAAAAACTTGTGGATGTTTTTACACTAATTTCCTACTTGCAGTCCAAACACACCAGTCTTTTTACCTGATGAGCACTTTCACCAGGAAGTCTGGAACTGTTTGGAAGCATATCCAGAGCACAGTCTGTCCTTTGCAGGGAAACCATCCTGCTCTGTTGGCTGGGATCAGTCTGGAGAGTTGCTCAAACCTTGACCTCAGCTGGTGCTGAGGGATGAGTAGTGAGGGAAGGATATACTTTTGTGGCAGAAAAACATTTCAAAACTTCTAAATGTTTTGCAGATTGCCACCAGAAGAAGTAAAATTTCAGTCACTGCTGTGCTTTTGTGCCGGTTTGAAGGCAAACCAGTGGGAGATCCCAAGTCAGAACTACAGTTTAATAGGAAAATTAAAATAAAATGCAGTAGTACAAAAACACTGACAGAGTCAGAATGCAACCTGACACCCTGTGGATCAGGGTGTTGGTGGCAGTCCCATTAAATGGTGGCTGCTCCTCCTGCAGTGACAGATGTGGTTCTGCTGGAGCAGTGATCCTGTAGAAGGGTGTATTTTTCCTCTGAAGGTCCAGTGCTGGTGTAGATGGGCCTGGTCTTCCTCTGGGAATGCAGTGGGAAAGCCTGCTCTGGTGTTCCAAACCTCAGATTCTATCCAGGTAGGAATGCTTGGCTCCTCCCTCTGGGTGGAGCATCTCACAATGGATGATGTAATTTTATCAGTCATGCAGTGAGGCTCAATGGCCCATTAACAGAAGATATGCCCCTGGAGGGAGGATGGGTCCTGGAAGAGGTAAAGAACACTGAATACGTACTTTTGGTTACATCTTGCATTGCAACCTAAGACAGCTCTCCACACAATAACCAGTTATCTTCTCCTTTTACCACATAGACAGATTTACACCATGGTAGAAATTAACTCAGTTCCTTGGAAAATGCCTGAGAAAATATTTTATGTAGCATGTTCAGAGAGTTAATCTCTGTTTTGATGGACCCTAAGGGTTTGGGTGGCAGTTCCAAAGTGATTAATTCTTTATAAGCAGGCTCTTATGCAAAGTCGATGGGGAATGATGTGTGAGAATTGTGCCCACTGCTCATAACTGTGTTGTGTCACTTGGGGGCTGATGGTAAAAGATGCTCTGCACCAGAGAGATGTTTTGTTCCATTTGGAGACTTAAAGTCTCTTGTGTATGAGTTGCAGGGCAGTGGTGGATCAGTTTCTGATCCTTGTTTTTAACGTTACTGTTTCAGTCTCTTGAAATGACATCTTGGGTGGTTTCTTGTAGGGAAATCTGACAGGGTAGTAGCCAGCAAGCTGGTCTCCCTGTGTGCAGGGAGATGGTAGCATCCATGGATCTATTCTTTATTTCCTGTCTTCCATCTGGGCTGCTTCTGTCCAATATGCTCTACTCAAATGTAACAGCCTGGTTGTAGTCTCACTCGCAGCCAATTCAACCTTTCACTTGGGTTTAGGTTTCTCCTCCTTAGAGAAAAGTAGTCCTGTGGAGGGTTATTTTGTATGTTAGCCTTGTAAAGTTGTAAGTTGGAGTTGTTGGGTTGAATGTCACTTAGCACTGAAGGATTTCTTTAAAGGGCTTTAAAGATGGTGCGGTCTTCAACTTTGTGTTCAAGGTAAAATAGATTTCTGATTTAGAATATGGAAGTTCACATCAACTCGTAAGCCTCATGGACAATTTTAGAGATGGAGAATATCCTGAGCAATTTTCAGTAAAAATCACCATCAGGAAATGTCAGTGCGTAATTATAAGCATTTGGATGTTTTGTTTTCCTTGGAAAAACTTGGCGTGAAAACCAGTGTGTGTATGAGAGAATAGCTACATAAGTATCTTTGGTTTTGGCATAGAACTGAATACTATCTAATGACATTTAACAGCATTTGTAGTTTTATGTTTGATATGTGGCATCTTTCTTAATAGTGGTATGTCTGACAGATAAAATACTAGACTAAATGGGACCATCACTGTATCTTGTCATTGTTCCTTACCTTGTTCTTGCAAGATTTGCTTTTTGTCACTGAGTATTAATGGGTTTTGTTCTTATGTGATGAAGTTTCTAGTTGGAGGTAAAATAGTCGCAATATTTGTATTGTCTTTTTGATTTTGATTTTGTTTCCTTTGAAGTTTGGTTAGCAGTTGTGGTTTGTCAACTTGGAGTGCAGATATGGCATCTGGCTCACCCCTTGCTTTATCTGTTATATCAGCTTCTCAGATTGGGTGAGAATAGCTGGGGTTTTCCTGCTGTTTTGCCCTCAGTGGAGGGAAGACCCCAAACGATGCTGGGCAAAACTTTCTCTGAGCATACTCAGGTTTGCATTTTTAAAGGTGATAAAGGCTGGATTTTACCAGAAAATGAGAAAGTTTAGAAATCACTGTGCTGTGGTGCTCCATCTGATGACCCAAGCTTTGCAGAGCTGCTGTAGGGTCTGTGCTGTGTTTCCCCAGCATGGTCTGGGGATCCAGATGTCAGGATCTGCAGACCTTGAGTGCCTGGTGCCCTCCTCCTTATTCCCTGTTCACTCTGTTACAGAACTCAGGTAGTGCTGAGCCTGGATGGTCCCAGCCTGGGTCCCGGGCTGGCTGAGCTGTTTGCATGAAGTTATGCCTGAACACAGGCAAATCTGACAGGGTGGGACTCCTTCCAGACTCTTTCACTCTTCAAACTGGATGCACTGACCACTAATAAATGAGAGTGGACTGTTCAAAATTACACTTGCTTAGGAGAGAAGTTTTGGTAGGAGGAGTCAAATCCCTCCCCTCTTCCCACTTGCAGGCTTCCAGTTTGGTGTTAAGCCACAAGCAAAAAGACAAAAGAAATACTGAAAGTGGCATTTTCATGTTTTTTTTAACCTCATCTGTGGAGTTAATGCATTATTCTCAAGGTTGTTTAATCAGAAGCCTTTTTCTTGTGCAAGGTGTGGTAGTACGGTATGTTTTAAATAGCCTTAATCTAGGTTTAACCTGAGATGCTGTTTTGAATAACTGAGGGAAGAAAAAGTGGTATTTTGTATGGGTTTTTGTATCAGCTTTTGGGGAATGAGAAAAACATATATACACCTTCATGGGCTTTGCAAATGGGAGACCCCACCTGGCTTCCCAGGTCACTGTCAGCTGAGGAAATCACAGCCAGGTCCATGTTAGGTTAGGGAGGTGATGTCAGATTTGAGACTAGATTGTGGCTATGTTTAGTGAGCAAAATCCTGAGCGTGTTTGGGAAATTTTGCTGTGAGATATTAGCTGTCTTGTCCTTTCTGTGTCTCTGAGGGGATTCAGTCCCCCAGACTTACCTTTCTGGGGTTGGTACCCATGCCTTTTCATCACCAGGGATTTTTGGGTTGCAGACCATCCCAGACTTCCCCACCCCTTGCCAAAATGCGATGTCAGGAAGGAAGGGAGGAGCATGGTATGAATCATCTCACTTCAAACCGTTGAAAGGAACTTTATTTGTTTGAGTCCACAGCAAAGGGGGCTTCCCCCTTCCCCACCACTGCCGTCATCCCTGTTTGTGATGCGGATCATGCTCTGCCCGGCGCTGCAGAGTGTGTGAGCGAGACAGAGCTGCAGGAGAGAGCTGTAATTTATAAACGTATTATAAACCATATAAATCTGAATCCTTTTAAATTGAAGATGACCTTTCCCTGCTTAACACAGGAGCTGAAAAAACAGTCGGGGTAGTGTGAAAGCAGTGGAGAAATTCAATCCATGGTGCCTTTTTATTGTTCCTCCTGTGTTGCTGGTGCTATATTTAGAAGCTTACATCACTTAAGGAATGATGACAGTCTCTGCCCTCCCCCTCCCGCTCTCCCCCTGCTCTCCCTCGCTCCTTCCCTTAGGATGGATCATGTTTTTATACTACTTATGAGTCCTACAGATCTTTGGATAGGATTTTTCTACAGCCTTTTAGTAAGTGCAGCCGTGGAAAGCGGCGTGTGTAAGGATGTGATGGCACCACGGAATGTTGCCCTGAAGGGGAACAGGAGCTTGTGGTGCTGCTTTCCCTGCCTCCCCTTCCAAAGAGTCAGGAACAGGGTGGAGGTTGTATGTTTTTTCCTTTTTTCCTGAGAAGCCCTAGTGAGGGGCTGACCATGCCACGACAATACAATGAGTTGTTTTTGGTGTTTAAGTTCAGCGGTGGGGAGAACCTCTGAGCAGCATGGCAGTGACACTGAATCCAGTGAGCTGTGCCAGCATGGCAGGGTCTGCAGCAGGCTCTGCCTTCTGCACCCTCGTTCCCCATTGCCTGTCTGTCCAAAAAGATGTAAAGTACTCAAATCTATGGAAATAACCTCTTGATGCAGGTGCCCTTAATGCTAAAATATTTCTGCATTATGCTGCTATGTTTGGCAATTTCCACTCGGAAAACTCCATTAAAATGAATTATTTTAGCCTGAAACATCTTTGCCTGAGTGTGTGCAGTGACAGATCGCCTTCCGAGCAGCGGTTGGCTTCCCCAGCCCCCACCATGGGCTTGGAGTCAGGATGTGAGCGGAGCTGCTGCACTAGAAATGGGGGGGGCAAGTGAAGGTGCCTGCTCATGTCTGAGCACTGCAGGGACAGTGTGGCAGGGATGGTGTGCCAGCGGCCGCCTGGCTCTGAGGACAAAAGGACAGAAGTCCTTAAGCCCAGCTCGCAGCCCCAGGCCCCTCGGCTGGCAGCTCCTGCCTTGTCAGCCAGGGCCATGATGGCTTTGAGACCGTCACCGTCCTCCCCGCTGGAATTGCACAATGGGCTTTTCTTCCTCTGATTGATCAGGAAAAAGTCCTGCTGCTTGTGGGGGTACCTTCTGCCAGCAGCTGCCGGTGCTTCCCGCCTGTGCAGGGCTTGCATTTGTGGTGTCCTTAAATAAGGGAAGACTCTAATCCTGCCTGAGTGTGCATTTAAATTATGAAAGGCTTTACTATCCTTTCAAAAACATCCCTTTTTTCAGTGACTTACTCTTGTTAGACAATTAGAACGCGCAGATTTGGTTAACAGTGTAGGGGATTCAGGTAGCATTATGGGGGGATAAAGAGAATGATGCAAAGAAATCTATGGAGTGGTATTTCAGCATGGAAATAAATCAGTGTTAAGGAACAAAGACTTCCTTTACTACAGAGATTGTATACTGTTTTTTCCTTAAGATTTTCTTGAAACTTGGATTCTGGCTTAAAATGTGACTGGTGATTTTCTGTTTGTGATTCTGCTCAATGCTGCAGCTCTTCTCAAGTATTTAAACTGTGATCTCTCCAAAACCTTTGTATCGGATTTTTTTTCATCTCAGAGTTGCTCTAGTTTTGAGGTTTGTCATTAAACAGACGATTTATAAAAAACTTACAGCCCTGTGCTGCAGGGAGCTGGGGCTGCAGAGAGGCATGCGTAAAAATAAATAAATAAATAAATGAGAGCAGAAAGGAGTGGGGGGATGCCCCAAAAGCCGGGGTGTGGAAGTAGGTCAGGTTTTGCCCCCACCCGGGGCTGGGCGGGCAGGGCTGCGCAGCGTGGGCTGCAGCCCCCCGGGACCCCCGCCGCTGCCGCGCTCATTGGCGGCGCGGCCACAGGGATGATGTCATCTGCACTTAAAGGCAAAACCAGGAGGAAATAGAATTTCGTTCCCATTATTGAGCTGGTGTTTACAGTAGTTGTAAAATATGGCATCTGCGCCAAAATCTGTGCTGGATCGGGTTTGCAGCACAATGCAGCAGGATGGATCTGGGAGGTGGAGATCTGCCCGGAGAGCTATCAGGGGCAGGCAGGCAGGGAGAGGGCTCTTTCAGCTGCATGGCTTCTTTTCTCCTTGATACAAACTGTGATTATGCCAACCATAATGCAGGTAACACCACATGGAAGTATTTGGGTGTTCATTGCTGCTGAGGATTTATCACTGTAGCATTACAGACATTTAAGATGCTTCTAAATACAATTTTATGAATTATAAGAAAAGAGGCAATACAGTCGTGTGTAAGATGAAGCTCACATATCCAGCCTATTGTTCAGTATTGAAAAAGCAGTAAAAGAAACAGCTATTTGTGTAGCTGTGTAGTGCTTTGTAAAAATCTAAAGTAGTTAGAATGCTTTCAGGTTTTAAAAATCAAATAGACTTTGTGTTTGCAAATTTTGCAAGTGAAGGGTTGAAGTTCATATTGTACTTTATGTTTAAATACAAATTAAACCTGGTAATATTTATGGACCCTAGTTGCATTCATTATTTTTGTTGTTTGATAAGAGGTTGAGTAAATTCAGGCATTGATGCCAGTTTTTTCCTTTTAGGATAGTTTTGGAAGGCACCAGGGAACGTCTTTCTTGGTTACGGTGCAACTCCCGTCCTAAGTGTTGGACTTGGCGATCCTTGTATGCCTCTTTCAACTCCAGATATTCCATGTTTCTGTGATAATTTGGGTTATATACCTGGAAGAATTCAGCTCCTGGATGACTGCTGAGGAGCTATTGGTGTGACATAGGGAGTGGTGCCCTGTTGGTACAAGCTGGCTTCAAAAATGTAAGAATCTCCTTCCACGTGTCCCTTGGCACAGTAGATGAAAAAGAGCTTTCTATGGATTGCTCAAACTGCCTGATTCAATATTCAAAAATAAGCAAGCAAACAAGACAAAAAAGTTGGTTTTGGCCCTCACTACCAGCAGGCCCCCCTTGGCAGCTCCATTTGTGCACAGGAGGTACAGCCGTCATGGGCTAGTTTTAATGTGGAGAACTACCCTCAAGTCTGATGTGATGACAAAAATTCTTTCCAAAGAGAGGAAAATGGTAACAGTGAGTGCCCCTTCTTGCAGATGAAGTGAGTTATCCAGAGACCAAAATAATGGCTTTAACAGAACCAGCACCCTCTGTCCCCTTGCCTGTCTCCTCCCTCCTGTCCTCCCTTGTGCAGTAGCACAAGTCATTTGCCTTCTAGGAAGCGAAAGCATCACGGCAGACCCGGCTCAAAGGTGTGGGATCTCAGAGATCCTTCCTTGGAGCATCTCTCCAGCATACTGGGCTGCCATCCAAGACTCTAAGCTCCTTTCAGATATATCAGTTTTTAGTTGCAAAAAGAGATTATAGAAGTAAATTGACGACTGCAGAATTAAGGCAAATTAGGTTGGAAACAGAATTGGTCTTGATTGAGTGGGGGAAAAAACCCACCCCCCAAAACTTCTGAAAAGTGTTTCAAAACCATTAAAACTATGAGGATTATAAACCTCACTTTTTTAATAAGAAATTTATTTCTCATTCTGGATAAAATCTCTGTATTGTGTAGGATGAAATAAAAGTGTTGGGTCTCTAGTGTGACACATATATAAAAGCAGAATTTTTTTTATTGTGAGCCGATGATGCATGTATCTGTGTGCATGTGAATGGCTGCAGATAATTATTTTACTTATTTCTAAATTTGAATGCAGGGATGAAAAATAATCCACCTAAATGCTGCTGAAAGTGTTAGCAGATACATGTGATTAATTTACAAAAAATATTTAGAAAAAGGAAAATAATCAGAGTTCCAGCACATCCCTGACTAGATATAAAATGATATAAAAGCTGATGTGGAGCAGGGTGTTTGCTGAGCAGTTGTACTGATATGTGTGTTTATATTAGGTCAATAAAGATGCTCTGTTGGCTGCATCTGCAGATCCAGTAGCCAATTGATCTAATGCAGTTTCTAAAGGCTTTCTATACAGGTGATGTCATCCTTTTAGCTCCGTTCCCCTCCCACTCTCTTTCCTCCTTATTAGATATTTCATCTTGCTGCGGATCATCCAATCGATGGGAGCTTCTCCTAAGGGAGCTGCTGAGAAGCAAGCAAAGATAGTAGGAATTAGGACTCCAGCAGTCAGCCTTGCTGTAGCTATGGACGTCCTGTTTTGTTTGGCATTACAGAAATGTTTTAATTGGAAAAGCTAGGCGTGGATTAGTCGTGCTGTCTGACTGATGCATTAGAATACTGAGCGACACTGCAGAGTTGTAAACGGCATTAAAAAAAAGGAGGAGTGGGGGCAAAAGAGAAAAGGGTTTGTATTGCAGAGGCTTTTAATACATTCCACAGTGCAAACCTGTTAGAGCATATATCCTGGAGCTACAGTCCGGATGCGAATTCATTTTCTGCATTTATGATGGACATGAGTATAAAGAAGAAACTTTAATATCCCAGGGTGTGGGATTCCTGGATCGCCTAAGATGCTGAAGAACCTTTGCAAAATTTCATCTACAGTATTAGTATGAAGTTTCTGAAAAGTGGACCCGAAGATAAGCCACTTGTAAATGCATTTTAGAAGAGAAAAAAAGAAATTTGAAGAATTCATACCTTGCTTTTTAATGTATTGTTGCTTTAACCTGCAGTTCTAATCCATTTCTGAATTAATTCAATTTAAGCAGCACTTTTTGGGTGCATGCCTCTTGCCTGGAGGAACGTATGGATATTTGTATTTGAGAAGCTAGGAAACATTTTGATTTGAATTTATGTGCTTGTTAAAACTGGAACATTTTTGTAGGAATTGCTGCTGCTGCTGCTGCTGCTAACTCCCTGCAATACTAAAAACTCCTCAGATCTAGTGGAAGCTGTAATCGAATTCAGTGTGAAATCCAAGCCTGAGAAGTTGCATATATGTACATTGCTGCTTTATGATTTTTAAAGAGAAAGCAGAAGGGATTTTTCTCATTTTTTCCCCCTGTGGCTTTTATTTGAGAAAGGAAACTTTTTTTTCCCAGCCTAAGAAATGGCTTTTCTTGTTCGATGTTACGCCAACTGCCTACAGCCCTGGGCCTCCAAAGTAAGTAAGATTTTGTCTGTGCTGCATTTCTGTGACATGTATTGACAGCCCTGGTGCTAGCTGAATGTTCCCTTCTCATCCCAGCAGCATGCTGGGTTGAAGGTACTGGAATCCTGCATGAACTATTTTTGTAGAATCATTTCTAAAACTGGAAGAGGGGACCTAGAAATCATGGAATTGTTTTGTATACCAATAGCTTAACAATTACCAGCAAGTATAAAAAAAATGCCATTTGCTTATTATATGTGTTGAGCTTGTTTTTTAGCCTATAAATATGGAGTGTATATGAAGCCCATAAATATTATTGAAGTGTAACATTTTTATAACTGCTGGCATATTTTGCTAACTTGAGAATACTGGTATCCAAACCCACTGATGTTTTAATTTTCAAGCTGTGTGGAGCTGTACTACTTGTTTCCTTTGTGCAGCAGCATGGAATTGGTTAATTATTTAGCTGAACTATGTAATTACAATTAGCTTTAAAGGACTCAAATTATTTTTTGTGTCTGAGAATGCAGTATTTCTGTGAAACTGGGGAGGGAAGGGTGTTTATTTTAAATGGCATAATGAAAGCTAGAACATTCGAGCAAACCCACCTTTGAGATAAAAGCATTTAAAGAAATTAAAAATACAATATTTATGAGACTGTTACTGTTTGGTATGCTCAGTCAGAAAATTAGCTGACTTTCTGGTATTTTATTAAGGCTACTACCGAGAAGTAATCACCTAAGACACAGGAATTGTCTTACAAATCTGGTGCCAGGCAGATATTCATTATTATTTTTTTATTATAATTTTGTATTTACTGGGTAGAAAAAAGACTGTGCAACTTTCTGATATTTGGAAGCGGTGAGCAAAAGCCTTGTGCTCATGGCAGTGAGAGATACAGCACTGACTTTGGAGCAGGAGATGGCTCTTGACTTTGGTCCCAAGAAGTTTAGAGTCTCAATGACATGATGGTGTGTGAAGGCACAGGGACAAGCCAGCTGGGTGTGTGGACTGGGCTGATTTTCCCTCTTTGGTTTTTATGTCTGGTGCAATGTAAAGGGAAGCTTGTGGTGTATGGGGGTGAAAGCTCTGGGCTGTGGGGTTTCCCTGTGTGGATGCCAAAACCAGTGTGGAAACGCGTGGGTGGATGTGTGGCTGAATTTTGGCCGTTTCATGTGTGCTGAGTCCAGCCCATCATCAGGTGAAGTGGAGCTCAGGTCCTTGTGCTCTTGGAGAGGGGCTGGGCACTGTGTGCTCAGACAGGGGATTGCAGCTCTTCACCTTGGAGTTCTGCTGGCAGATCCTGGCCTGTTTGTGTTACGATCCGTGCCCCAGTGTACGTGTAGAGTCTTTCTTCCCTTCCTACTCTGCAGACATTAATTATGAAAGGCTGGGTTTACTTAAGCTTGACTTACCTGCACTGCCATTATTAAGAAGGTTTGAATGTTGTAATACTGCTTAAAAACTGGGAATGCTTCAGTCACCTTGGTACTTCAGCTGGGATTGAGCTCTCTACAGAGTTTGGGCTGAAGTGAGAAACCACAAAAAGCCTGTGCTCAAATAAGGACTTCATAAGGGTAAAATAATAATAATATAAAAAAAAGGTTTTTGACCCCTGTGTCAGCTCTGTGGACAATATCCAGTGGATTGCTGCTCTGCCAGCCAAGCCATTTATTCACTCAGTTACTATTCGTAAATGAAATGGTATAAAATGTTAGGAAGGGGAAAGTTTGTTTTTTCTTTCTTTTTTTTTCTAATGGCTTATGAGAACCCATTACTGGTTTTGCATTCCAGTCCATAGCTAACAGTTCTTTACTTTTAAAGCCACAAAGATAAAGCACTTTTATTCCTTTCTGAAAAAACCCACAAGCCCCCCAAAACTCCTACAGCCCCCCCAGACTTTTGAAGGGATCTGTTCATGTTGTTCAGTAACTCTGAGGAGAAGTGTGCATAGGATTAAGCAAACTGATGAGCTGAATCAGATCTGAGTTTTTGCCATTTTGGTTTTAGCTGAGCTTTGTACTAAAAACCTGTTTCTGTGACAAGCGTTGTATAATAATACATAATACAGCAAAATAAGTGATGTCAGAATTTTAAATATGTAAGTTAAATATGTAAGTTTCAAGTTTAACTTGAAAATGTCAAGTATTTTGTGATACTGTTTTGAAACTAGAACCTAGATTTATGTAGATCTGTGCCAGAATTGTTTTAGTCAGTTGCTTTTAAACTGGTATAGGACAGTAGTCTGAAAATGGGCTGTTGACTCAGTTGTAATTACAGCTGTTCTGGATGTGACAGTGTGATGATCCATGGATTGAATCAGAGCAAGATGAAGTCATATTTCTTATGACTAATCATAAAGGTAGGCTTTTGTGAAGGTAGAACCCTTCTGAAGGTTAACCTGAGCCTAGGGAGGTTAATTGGTGTGGCTGTGGAGGAGCAGAAGCTGGCTTTAGGAGCTCTGTGGGCACCTGGAAGACATTCTCCAAGTACAAGGTGTCTCCGAGTACTGGTGTCCACACCAGTTTCTGTGGCACACACTGGTTAGTGCTGCACCCACCCTCATCCCCCAGAGACTCCATGGCTTTTGGTTTCTGAAAGCAGAGGTGCAGAGCAGACTTGTGTAAAGCAATCAATGCATTCTGTTTCCCTGCATCAAGAGCTGTGAAAGGAGGACGAGCAGAGGGAGAGGACAGTGAACGTGTATCTGCAGTGCCCTTTCAGCCAGGTTCTTGTGGAGGTCAGTGTATTTCTGAGGACTGCTGATAATTGTAAAGGTGTCTGAGAGAGATCACCCTCTCCTTGGCAGGAGGAGATGATGGCTGTTCTCTGTGGGTGGCATCTGGAGGAGCCAGGAGTGGGGCAGAACTGCACACTGTGAGGGATGGTCTGTATGCTGGGATGATACACTGTGGAAGATGAGATAAATAGATGCAGGCATTTGTAAGGAAACGTGGTAAGGATGATAAGCAGCGAGGAGCATGGTGAGCAGTGATCAAAGCTGTGCCAGCTGTCAAGCCACTGTGGCTCTGGAAGAGGATGAGGGAAGATAGAGCACTTTGCATCACGTTTGTGGAGGTCTGTGTCCACAGGCTGGTTGTGTTGGCAAGGACAAGAGACATTCAATTTACATTAAACAAAACTCCTGTGATGCCAGTGCAGTATTTTAAAGAAAAAATAATTCATGAGTATCTCAGCAAGATTTTGGTTGTCTTTGTAATTCTGATCATAACTTTCTCTGTTCAGTTGTCTGTGATGCACTTTGTGATATTGGACTCTCAGCTGTACAGTGCTATGAAGTCATTATGAAGGAGAACTCTAAACTCAATGATTTAGATGTAGAGGGTTCTTCCATAATAGAAATTTTATGCACATCTTAAGAATTTTCCAAGCTTGGAATGTACCCACAGTTACTGTGTTTGTGAAGCATGAGGGTCTGATGGGGGGGAGTGTGGAGTGATTGGATAATGTTTCTATAGAGGATATTTAAAAGGGATGCTTTTTGAGATAATGTACTTTTTGTAGAAAATAAAGAGTTTTTGAATTAACATTTAAGCTTTTAAATTTTTTTTTCCTGAAGCAAAGTAGTTTAATTCAAGATCCCAGGTGCATGTGAAACTTATGGCAGTAGTCGGTCTTCTGTACTCTTCTGTACTCTTCTCTTTCTGCTGTTTAGATAAAAATCTAATAATGTGAAGCATAATAATGATACATTTGCTCTGTAAAAGTTTGTGTTTGGGTTAGTGCAGAAGACGTGGAGTAATTTTTCAGTCCCATTCCTATTTCTGGTGTTGTCTCAGAGGGATGTGATACAATTTTTGGTTATTCATAACTAAAATCAGTGTAACCTCATCTTCTGATTCCAAAGGGCATCAGTTTGATCTCCAGGATCTTGAGTTGAAACCTTCATGCAATTAAAGATCTAATTTTAGTTCCTTAGAAGAAAAACAGCTTTGATAGTGTATCCTTGGTTTGATTCGATGTCATCCTTATCTTTGCTAATGTGCTTACATGGAAAGTAGCCTCAGTAGTATGAATTTTAAATGTTTTCAGAGCAAAATAGAGTAACTGATCCTTTGCTTTATGTTTTTCAGTCAGTCTAGATAAGGTCTTTCTCTTCCCCTTGGTCCTGCCTTTCCCACCAGTCTCTCTCTCTGTGCCTGTGGCTTCCAGGCCAGCTTCCAGCATGGCACAGCTGGGCCCTGTCACCCCTCGGTGTGATTCTCTCTGAGCTCCTCTCCTGGCTCCTCATGGCTCTCTTCCCTCCTGGGAACTTTGTGTTGCATGGTTTAGCCCTCTTTGGAATTTTTGGAGTTTCAGCCAGCTCCTCAGAGTATTCATTGTGTCTCCTACCCTGTATTTTCTGTTCCTTTTCCTCTTCATTCACTGCTCAGGATTGCTTTGATTCTCCACGTTATTTGTAGGAGCACAGCCTCTTGGTTCCTCAGTACTGTGATCCCTGAGGACTTGGAGAGTGAGGACTTGGACTTGGACTGACAAATGACAATTTTTCTTACACTTAGATACAAGTTTTAACTCTGTTTTCTGTAACCGCTTGCAGGATACTTTTTGTAAAACTTCGTAAATGCGTTTTTTTGCCGGATAGTTTAAGAGAAAAATGGTTTAGTATGAGCTTATGTGGCTGTTTACTCCAGAAAACTTGGATTTCCTTATACTCTGGTGTATAATCTGTTAAAGTTAAGTGCAAGTACACATTGTGCTACTTTTCAACAGAAAAAGCCTTTTCCTGAAGTATTGTTTTTATGGGAAATTGGCTCTTAATATGCAAATAAACACCTATCTGTTCATGTATTTCCCCCTAGACTTTGGTTTAAACCTGCTTTGTTAGAATTCTCCTTACAGCTACAGCCTAGATCAGGAACACCCTTTTTTGCCCCTTTTGCTTCCATGAATGCATTTCTTGATGAATACAGAAAGAAAATGTGGAAGCACCAATGGAAGACTGGTAGTCCTTTGGGTTTTTTTTGCATGTGCAGTATCCAGGGCCTCCTCACCCAGCTCCTGACTCAGAGGTGATGCTGACAGCACTGGTGTGCTCGCTGTGCTCCCGTGTCCTTGGAGCCCTGCTCGGTGCGTCCCCGGAGCTGATTGTCACCTGCATGTCATTCCTGTGATGTGGGCTTGTGCCAGCCTGAGGACGTGTAAAGAGGGATTGTCATCCTGCTGTATTTTACCAATCCCTGCATCTAGCAGTTGATAAATTATTTAGTTGATGGAGCTCGATGTAGATGTGGAATTTTATGTGCCCTGCTGTACTGGCTTAGGATGAGAGTTCCCAAATGTAAGGCTGCTGGTGGCTGCTGGAGTTCCTGGGCTCCTTGTAGAGCTCAGAGCATCACTAGTCCCTGTCACACTTGGTTTTCTACTGTAATTATTTAGACAAGGCACTTTTTACTGTTGTAATAATTTTCAGTGGCAAGAACAAAGAGTAAAATCTGGAGTAAAATAAGTCTTTTTGAACATTTCTGTTCCATATTCAAAATAACAAAAACACAAGTGTTGACATTTAAAAAAATGTTACTTTGTGAATGGACCAGAGAAGAGTTGATCTTCATTTTTTGCAATTACCAATTATGTTTACTTGCTGGATATTCCCTTTATAATGGAGCTCCCATCAGTACTGGTACAGTTTTTTGTAGGTGAATTTTCAGACCCACTTCTTCTCCAAAGCTGAGATGTTTGCGTGTCAGACGCTTAGCATTATCGTGAGTTAAGGCATAGTAGTAATCTATAATTTAGACATATGAAAGCCAAATTAAAATTGCATTACTTGTGTGGTTTAAGGCAACACCAGAATTTAGTTTGAAATTCTGTCCTCATATCACCTTATTGTAACTAAGGAAATGTAATACTTCAGAGAATTTTAATTTCTATGGGCTATAGGAGCCATGAAGACCAAAAAGCTCTTGGCTATCAGAGGCAATAAACAGCCTCTAGGGATTATTAATTCTTCTAGATGGTTTTTAGTGTGTTATGTGTGCTTTTTTTACCTTATTGTAAGCCTGGAGATATTTTAGGAAGGCTTCAGGTGTAGTTTTTGAGGCACTGCAAGGCTGTCATGAATGATGTCAACTTGGTTCTTATTTCTTCAAGATTCACGCGTGTAGTACTGATAAAACCAAGAGTAGATACTGTAGATAGTGAATTGAAACACTGAAATAAATACTGTCATGAAGCTTGTGTAGTTGGATAGCCACTGAGGTCTTTTGCATGATGTTATTGAAAGGCACAGGATTTTATCTGGACCTGTTGGGTAAAAAGCTTGAGCCATCACTTGGCTTTAAAAACAACAAAAAACTCACCCCCCAGACATTGTTGCTGCTTTTTAAAAAGCTGAAGAAATCTGTTTTTTTGCCACTGGTGAGCCATCTGTGATCTTGAAGGAGGAAATGGTTTTGTTTGCATTAAGTCTGTGGACTGATGTCAGCATGGGTAATTCAGCTGGGCTCATCTTATCCTCTCTGTGGACACCTAAGTGGCCTCTCTTTGTATCTCAGAGAAGCAACTTTCTCCTCTCCCATTAACATGGCTCTAAGTGTATTTTGAACTGGAGGAGAATTGTAGCTTGTATGTAAAAGGTTAATATAAAGCAGAGTTAATTTATACAAATCCTTGTGAACAAGGTTACTGAAAATTCTACAGTATAACTTCAGAGAAGTTGTGGGTTTTAGTGGTTTCTTGTTGGTTTACTGGCACGATATATGAGATGATTAAAATAATTTACTGATGCCAAGAAAAAACATCCAAGAGGTTTATTCCTTTTTCATTTCTTAGATGGAATGAATGGGATGGGGGAGGGTAAAAAGTGGGACATAGAAAGGATTGCAGGTGAGAGACTGCTGTCAGTGGGAGTGAGCAGTGCTGCTTCTGTTTTAATAGGTTGTAGAAAGGAGAAATAGAACAAATGAAATAAATTAGTTATCTTGTCTAAATGAAGAAGCTGATGATGGAAACACAAGCACATAGTGAGACCATCAAAGCAACTTGCCAGTAAGATTATGGAATGTAGAATTTGCTGAAGAACTAGTTCAATATTTAAAGGTATGAAAGGTGTTGAACCAAGGGTATCAAAGAGAAAATGGTGTTTGAAGGGACTGGAAGGATATGGTCACTGAAAGGGGAGAGGTGGGAGCTGGAGAAAAGTCCTGCTTCAGAGGACTGGGGTCCTGCTCAGCTCTTTGATTGTGTGGTCTTTTTAGTTTGGCAATTTCATTTTTAAGACTTAAGGCAAACATATTTATTTTTTTTTAAACTGGCTTCTTGTGACAGTCCAGGCTTTGTGTCATCTGAGAAAGGAAAATTGCTGTCCTTAGACCACTTGGGGATGCTGGAGGCTGAGCAGGAGTGTTTCCTAAGGCTCAGAGGTTACCCACTGTCATCACAGTTAATGCTCCGAGTGTGTGTTAATGGGTTCCAGCTTACAACAGTGAAAACCTCTTAATGGAAAACCTCAGTAAACAATACATAAAATGCTCAATAAATGTGCCTTAAAATTGGGACTGTTTGTCTCATAGAGCTGGTTTTCACAGTGAGGTGGCTGAGTTGGGGGTTTTACAGTGGCCCAGCAGCCGTGTGTGTGCCCTGACACCGCAGGGCTGCACTGCGCTTGTCCTCGGGTGTTTTATGGAAAATAAATCCTGTGTTGTTTCTGAGTATTAGTCTTGCTGGCAACATTTCAGGGAACTTCAGAAAAGCAAATAAGGTAGAAGGTTACTGACAGTCTGTAAAACCAAGGACAGAAAATTTGCTTATACAGCCTGGAAAAGGACAGAGTGTTCTGTCAGAGGCTGATGCTTCTGCTGTGTCCAGACTGCATCGATTGGTTGTAAACATCCATATGGGCTCCTAGAAAAACTGATGAAAAACTTTGCTATCAAGGAGTATTAAAGAAAGGGGCTAACCTTTTGATTATTTATTGCCCATTTTCTTTCCATTAATTTGAATTTGGAATGGACCAGAAGAGTTCAGTGGGTTGTGCTTTCTTTATTAGTTTTTATCCTCATGATAAGTCCTTTGGCCATTGTCCTTATTTTGGGATTTTCTGAATATGTTTAATAAGCATACGGTTTACTGCAGGTTAAAACACAGTGGTGAAGCTTATTTTTACACACAGAAAAAGATGATTCCTAGGTCTTGTGTCCCTCTGTCAAGACTGTTTTGCAAATTTGTGTTACCTATGCCTTTTCAGTGTGTTTTTTGGTTATCCAAAATGTAACAGTAAACACTGATACTTCAATACTTGTAGCACAAAGGCACAGATATGGCTTTTCCTTAGGGCAAAGATACCAGCAAATCCTAAAGTAAATCACTATGGAAATAAAGGATGGAAGAGCATGGTCTCTGCCAAAAGAGATTCTACTGGTTCCTTCCCATGAAAAAAAATGGGAAATAGAAAACAAATATGTCTCAGTTTGGCCAGTCTGTGACAAAACTTCACTTCTGACTTCTGTGGTTGCCTTTCTCTCTATTTAAACACTGCAATGACTTTCTATAGCCTTTATTTTTAGCAAACCCTTGGTAGGGAGCACATGGAGGAGGTTGTCCTCAGGCTGACCATCACTTTCAGTGTCCTTTTCAGATGAGCTGATGGGCGGTCATCTCGTCAAAGGTCACGTCATTTGCTCTGTTGGACAGAGCATGTGCAATCTTGAAAGTCTGTTATAGCAAAATTAGGTTTTAATTTAATTCCCAAGTATTCTCTGTGACTTCACTGCTGAGAGTAAATGGTGTTTATGTGGGAAGTAAATGTCACTGGAGACGCACTGTCCTTGGTCTGCTGGCCTGTGAGTTGTAGCATGGATCAGAGCTTACACTCCAATTAATTTCAAAATTACAGACACAAGACTTGGTGTAGATACACAACCTTGTACTCACCTTTGTTAAACCTTATCCTATTCTTGCTGGAGAACAGTGGGAAACCTCAGCTGTCTGGGGAGAAACCATCACATCATTATTCTGCTCTTGTTACCAAACTACTTTTAGAAGGTCTGTAATTCTGTATAAAACCAAGATGTCCTGATGTCTGTTAAAACAAACAAAAATAATCAAATAAAATACTCCTTTTAAGTAAACTTTGTATTATGTAATAGGAGGAAAGGGTAGGTTTGGGGCTTACAGAGTTTTTTGGAGTTTCTCTGGTTTGGCAGCAGGAGTGCTGCTTCCCCTTGCAGCCTAGCACGAACTAGGGTGCAGCCATCTAGTTGGTGCTAGGTGGCTGCACCCATGAAATGGATGGAAAAAGCCAAACTCCTGGTGGACCTTCGGAGTGTTCACCTCAGGTTTTCAAGGCTGTTGTGGGGAGAGTTTAGTATTATGTGCATCTCATTTTTTATTAAATGTTACTCAGTGCTGGCTTTTACACTCCCATGTCCTCTCCTGCCATCTCCTCTGTTTCCTGGCTGAGGTGACTGGCCATGGCTGTGTCCTGGAAAGTGAGATGGGATCAGCCTGTGAACCCGCTTCCAAAATTTCAAATTCCTTTAACAAAAATAAGTCCAGGCTGCTGGTGCTTCTGGGTTTGTGTGGCATGGCAGGCTGATGCTACCATTAGGATGAGCTTCTGAAGGATTTATTTTTTCTCTCCTTATTCCTCTTGCAGTTTGCAATACCACTTTAAAAATTTCTTGTTGATCCAGGACTTTTTGGTGTAATCACCAACTGTGTTTTCCTGACTCAGAGGGGGTGCAGAGCTGTAGGTGGCTGTGCCGATGATAACTTCTATTTTCTTAACTTTCTTTCTGGTATGGTTCTGAATTGCAGCGTGGCATTTCAACGGGGGGTTTGTTCCTAAATATCCCTTTGTTGGGAAAGGTCAGTCACAAGGATGTGCTGGCACTGATGCAGGGACAGGCTGTGCCAGCATGTCAGATGCACTCATATTACAATTCCAGATTATCCCTTCCTGTGAAAAAATGAAATTGTTGTGGCTTAACGTGGCAACTAAGTAGTCTTTTGGAGTGTTTATCAGAATGTTGTGGATGTTTGTGGTTTTCCTGTCTGGGGGTGCTGGGGTACACAATCAGCCAGAAGATACTGCAGATCTAAACATCTGCATCCAAAAGCATCTCATATGGGCATAGTTGAACATTGCTATGTGGACCTTGTTTCTCAAGACAGGATTTTTCAAGATACTGATGCTGTTGTAACAAGAATTTCTAAGTTTCAGAAAAAAAAGTCATAGTCACCAATAGTTTAGACAATTTTATGTCACTTGCAGCAACTTGTCTGCCACAACCAGCAAGAGCTTCCTGTCAGTTGTCCTGTTGGTACAGAAACATCCTCTCTGTATCTTGCTGCCTGGTGAGCTCTGCAAGCAAGAACAATCACTTTGGGTAATAAAAATGACATACAAAAGACAGAAGCTGTGATTTATTTTGGGAGATCGAGAAGAGTGGCAAGCAGTACTTTAAAGGTCACTTGTCTCAAATAAACCTTATCTCTCTCTCAAATTTAAAGAGATATTGTGATGTTTCCTTGCATCTAACTTGCATTAAATGTCTTTTGCAAGAATATATTGCAGAGTCCAGAGGAGTGTCATAGCCATGTGCTCTATAGGTGATGGAAGTGATTGAAGATTGAAGAGCAGTTTTTATTAATTAGTTGTTTAGAAATACTCCTTTGGGAAGGCTGGCAGTGCTTTGAGTTGGTCATCAGTGGGTTTTTGTGAAAATGACACACAAAATAGATGCACAACCTGTTTATTTTGAGAGCCATGTCTTGTTCCATCAGTACTTGGCATTACAGAATCACAGAATGGTTTGTGTTGGGAGGGACCTAGAAGCTCATCTTGTCCTAAGCCCCTGCCATGGCCAGGGACACCTTCCACTAGACCAGGTGGAGCCCCACTTCTCAGTCTGGGTATGGAAAACAGTGTTCATCACGAGAATCTTAAAATCTCAAATAAATTAGAGGAGACAAACTGTATGTGGCAGTGCATATATGTGGGTGCTGGGATGCCTTTGAGCCAGAACAGGCTTTAACAGCACCAATTGTGGGTAAAGAGCAGCACTGCCATTGTTTTCTTGGGAAATCCTGCAGAATTGCTTCTACTCTTGGTCCTGCTCACTGTTTTACTGGAGCTGTTTTGAAGGTTTGACAATCTGGATAGAAGGGAGCTTAAATTAGATTTCCTTGTGTCTGTGTTACCACAGTCAGCATGGGATTTGATCATGGATGGAAAGATTGAAGCTGAAGTCGGAGCTATTTGTTGGAATAGGGAGGTTATAAAGTGGGGGACAACATGAAGAGTTCGCAGTAAACCTGTGGTCTTCAAGGTAGAGCCAGTGAATCTATGTGGGCTGATTTGTTCTGTAATTTCCTAAAACTCCTGGATGTTTCACTTCCACTGACCTTCAACGTTTCAGCAGCTGCCAGCTGCCTTGCCCTGTCCATTTGCCAGTGAGTGCCCAGTGCTGGTGGAGTGACCTCCCTGGGCAGTGCTGCTCTGACCCTGTTGGGCTGTGGCTCTGGGAGCGTGGCTGGGGACACTGCAGGGTCACCCTGCAGCACAGGCTGCTGCCTGAGTGCTGCCACAGCACAGGGACATCCTTCATCCACGCCACAGGTGTCATCAGTGAAATGTCAGTCCCTTAGCCAACGTCCAGGTGTGTGAGGCTGTGGGGAGGAGGATGTGGTGCTTCCTGCCTCGTGCCTGTTGGAAGCAGAGCCTGGCGAGTGCTCTTCTGTGTGTGGCACAGAAATGGGTTCTGTAGGCAATGTGACATTTGGATTCCAAAAGTAACCAGCCAGTGCTCCAGACCAGAATTAAATCAGAATCAAATCTCAGCTTCACTGTGGCACATTTTGTTGTAGTTGAGAGGTTAGAGCTTGGTGTATGTCAGCTCTTCCCCATGGGCTGACAGAGAGGGTTGTGTGTTGGCCACTCGATTGAATTTTGTCACCCGAGTGCTTTGACCTTTTTGCTGTTCTCAAATCCTGAAAATAGGTATTTTCAGCCGGTTAAACTTGTTTTCTGGTGGCTAAACATAGGCTTTAAAGTGTTGTGTTTCCTTTGTATTTAGATCAAGTTCACTACAGCTTAAGTTCCCTAACCCTCATTCTGCCAGCCCCCTTTCTTCCCCCTGCTGCTTGGATGGGGTTTTTTGTGCGATTTTCTGGGAGTTTAGCAACCTTTTGTTTTTCAGATTTTTTCCTTTTCATGTGACCACAGATATGAATTTACAGGTTGGATATTTTATACTTTCTTTTATTAGGAAAAAACAAAGCTAGAATAAGGTAAAAATTGGGATAGTGAGGAAGAGTGATGTTTTCTTTCATAGCCCATATGGATTTTTGTGTTTGAGTAGTGATTGCCGATGAGAATGTCATTGGGAGTTGCCAGGGATGAAAGATCTCCCATGTTCCTTATCACAGTTTTGATAGTAAAATTATGTTGCATTTGTCAGAGGGTCTCAACATTTTTTTTCCCTGGGTGTGGGGAAGGTTTGGCAAGACCTGTGGTGCCAGCTGTTTTCAGAAAAATATGTGAACTGGTATTTGGTGAAGCACTTCTCTTGTGTGCTCTTCAAATAATGGACATGGAATTGTGATGCTAAATCAAAACCTGTTTATCACTTCTCCTAAGTTTAGTCAGTATTTATAAAGTTGGTACCAGCTCAAGAGTATTTTCCATTACTGTCCTTTAACTTGTAAGACTGAATATCTAGTAGCTGACACAATTGTGTGGAATTTGGTTTGTTTTACAGAAGAAATATTTTCATTTTGATGACAGCAGTTAATGCTGTTGGAGTAGTTTTGGACTTCTTCTGCATCAGAACTTTTTCTTTAAAGAAATAGTATATAGCTTGTATAATTAAAAAATTATAAAAACACATAGAGAATCTATGATTCCTTGATACAATGTGCTTTTCATATAGTTGAATACGATTTTTAAAAATTTTAAATATTAAATTTTAAATTTTAATATTTTAAAAATAAGTGTATGTGACAAAAAATAAACAAACAGCTGAATTAAAGGACTGTTTATTTGACAGTATCCCATGCAGCTCTGAGTCTTTAAAAGCTATTGCTGTTTCTTTTCAGTAGAAAGAATATGTTTGTGAACTTCAGTTATGCGCTCAAATTTAGATATCTGCACGTGTGTTCATTTACAGATAGATTTATAAAATAGGGGTGCTGTTGTACAGAGCTGTACCCAAAATGCATAATATTCTTTCTGTGTACTCATTTCTTTAAAGAAAATTTAAAGCCCTTTACAGACCAAACATTTTATTTAGATTACATTACTTTTTGTTCTACATTGATATTTTCTAAAGGTTATTCCTGAACTAAGGTGCATAAATTGAACTTATAAGGAGGAATCCTGCTTCTTCATAATGGATTGCAATGTCAGCTAAGGTTAAATACTGTGAGCTGTTTGGCCAGCATCATATGTTTGTCATCTTGGGGTATATCACTTAGGTGTAAATGTCCCAGATCTTTGTTTTATAGAAAGGTGCATTGTTTTCCATCAGTTTATGGAATGTGAAGTGTGATTGGGTCAGCTTAGTCTAAACTAGCTTTTTCTCACAATGTATGTCAAGTTACAGGTTCAAATTCTGTTTGATTTTGATTCAATAATTCAGCAATTCAAATACAAATTTAAATGTGTAACCAAAGTTTTATGAAAAACTTTGTCTTCAAATCAGACTTACACATCTTGTTTTCCTTTCTTCTTCTCGCCTTTCCCCGAATTAATTTTATTTACAGCTTCCAGCTGACCTTACCAAGATGCATCTCACCGACAATCCTCATCCTCAGGTGACGCACGTCCCTTCCAGCCAGTCAGGATGTAGCATTGCCAGTGACTCTGGGAGCAGCAGCCTGTCGGATATTTACCAGGTAACACTGCTTTGGTTTCAGAGGTTTCCTTCCTTGATGTTAAAAACTATTCCATAAACAAGGAGAGTGATCCTTTATCCAAGACTGGGTAAAACTCTCTTGATGCTTCCACCCTGTGCTGCCCATGGGACTCATCACTCCCACAGACACAGAAATGCAACAAGCTGCTGCTGGTAAAGCTCTTTTTGTTGCTTTTCACATCTTTCTGTGCACCAAGTGTGCTGTGGCTTTTAGAAGTAACATTTGTTGATTCATGGGATCATTTGCCTTTCTGAAATGGAACAAATCTCTTGAAATCAGCCTGGTGTTTCCAATATGGTCCTTGATTATTTGTATTTATTGCTAATAGCAGGTGTTCAGTTCTGCAAACAAAAGTGTGGTAATAAACCCACTTTGCACTAATTGACTGTGGAAATTCTAGTGTGGCTTCCTGAGAGCAAAAGTTGGCTGAAAGCCAGAGATAGCTTCATTTGTTTACTGATAATACACTTAGTAAGTTACCTGTCTTGTGTCAAATGGCAGAGCTCATTTCATGTGTGTTCATGTTCTGGTTGAGGAGGGGGCTCAGCTTGGGTTTGTGTTGATCAGTAGTTTCACAGCTTTTCCACTTCCAAGTTGCAATCTGACCACAGTACAATGTGTACAGCAGTTTTTGAGCATGATGTAGGTGTAACTTTGTTTTAGACACCTGTTCCTTTTCCTTAGGTGCTGCCTGCATATTATTTCTATACTGGAAACAGATTAATGATATCTATTTACAGCAATATATTGCTTAGAGAATTTGAAAAATAAGATATTAAAGCAAAAATTACTTTAGAACACTAAAAGTGTTTCTGCATTTTTGTCCTATTCATTCTACAACCTTACTACTTCTTCAGATTTGCTTGGTGCCAGCTAGATCAGGAGTAGCTGGCATCCCTGAGAGAGTCTCTCCAAGATGCTGTGTGAATGCTCTTATTTCTGAGGGGTTGTACTGGAAGATGGTGTTTTGTATCTTGAATTATTTTTACTCTTTTTTATTTTCTTAATCAAAACTACATCAGAGTTGATGTTAGGTTAGGGTTAGGATTGAGAGAGTCAAAAAGCCTACAGCTCCAGGAGCACTGGGGCTGGAAAAGGCTTGCCAGGGAGATCATGGCAAGCTCCTACATCTTTTTGTTCTGGACCAGCCATGGTGATGGGGTTAGGGTTGGGTTAGGGTTGAGAGAGTCAAAGAGCCTACAGCTCCAGTGTACTACAGTGCCACTCAAAAGGGCATTGCACGGCCATCACTGCAGGGTGCTTGAGTTGCCTGCCTGAGTAGTTTGGAGAGGTTGCTCTAAGTGAAAAGCACTTAAAATATATTATTGATAACAAAGATATCACTCTAGCAATGATGTCTTGTAATAAGTGAATACCCTTTATCATGTGCGGGTAATTGCCTTATGTCTACTCATCTGTAAATGACAAAAGAGCATAATTGGTAAATAAATAAAAACGATATAAATAAAAAATTATGGGAGTAACACATTTATATGCACTGTAGCAAATAAAGTGTGATGCTAGGTATTTTGTACACTAAGGAATAATTAATGTGAAAATGACTGCAGATTTTATATTAATTTTTAGGAGTTAGGACTTCTCAGGTAAGTAAAGTAAGAAGTTAGGACTTCTAAGGTAAGAAAAGTCCTTTTCAGTGACATTCACCTGTCTGGTTTTGCATCCTGAAGGAAATGAGGACATCTGTTAAGAGAATTCCTGGCTGGCCAGGTTGATGCTGAGGCAGGTCACCACTTTTCATCACTGATTGAGTGAGATCTTGAAAGATAATTTTACAACCATGTGTGATCAGAGCTACAGTGACATTAACTGTGAAAGATAGCATTAAGAGGATCAAGCATTTGATAAGCTGTGGGTGAAGAGAAGACATGCTACAGACATGTCATGAGGAGGGAAAATACTCAACAACCCACAGTGATTTTCTCCCCCTTATTCTTTTAGTGAATTTTTAGTATCTCATTCTCATATGCCTAATGTGCAAATAGTAACCTCTTAAAAGATGTCTTTTATGTGCATTTATGTATTTTATGGGTTTTATTGCAGTAGCTGTAACAGTTAGTGTTGGGGAATTCTCTTACTGTTTGTCACAAATCTATAAGTAATCACTAGATATTGCTTAGTAATAGATAGATGTTATGTAATAATGTCATTGCACAGTATTTAATACAGCGTTATATTGCAGCAACACATCAATACAGACAGATTTTGAAATCACGAAAAAGAAAAGTGGTTTCCCCCAATATTCATCATATTGTGAAGGTAGAGAATATCTTTGATACGTAATAAACCTACATTTTGAGTATAATGTACTGACTCAATGATTGAAAGCATTTTTGGTACAACAAAATACATAATTTCATAAAGTATTTGGAAAATGATGCTTCGCTTTTGCAGTCAGCTTCATATGTATCATGCCAAGCTTCACATGCCAAACGCTTTAGGAATATCATTAATGTCACTAATATTCTGAGTAATTTTAATTAATGTAGCCTTGAAATGACCTTTTGAATTAATGGTATCTTAACATTAATTTTGACAGTAAGTAGTGCAAACATCATTCCAGAATCGGAAAACATGATTAGAATGGTAGAACCAAAGAATGAAACAATGTTTTATTAAGATATGTAAAGATTTTCTCTTCATCTGTGTACACTGCATTCATTGACACTGTTGAAATGAGGTTTCACTTGTTCTGGCTTTTTTATTCTTTTTCTTTCAACTGCTTTCTGAAAGTACATTTAATTTCAGAACTATGGTCTTCAGCTGGAAGTAGGGGAAGCTGTTGGTTGTGCATACAGCAGTTGAAATGCAGGCTTGTACAGCTGCTTTGACCTGTTACAGGGGTCCTCAGGGAAAAAGAATTCAACAGGTATTACACAGGGAAAACATCTTTCTTTGCCCTTTTATGGGACAGGGTCTAAGGTGCCCAGCCAGAGTCACACAGGGAATCCAGGTTGTCTCTCTAGATGTGGTTGGACAGGGTCTCACCTCTACTCTCAGAAATGAGTTTCTTCTATCAATACCTGGCAACCATCTTCTCTTAGTGACCAACCAGTTTGCATCAATTTTTTCCTACCTGTTTATTTCTGTCAGTACCGTGCTGAAAGTTTCTCTCTCCTTTCACTTCTTTCAAAATTATTCATTTATTACTTTGGGAGTATATACTCTTTGTGGGCAGCAACATCATTGTCAAGCAATAATTCCTATTGTGGTTAAGGCTTTGATATTAAAATACATTATCTATAAAATATTTATCAAGGATGTGTATTTCAGTAGATACCCTTGTGTCATGGACCTGATCCTGGAGATCCATATTTGTATGAGATTTGAGGATTGCAGCTTCTGGTTTTGTTTTGTCCATCATAAATGTTTGTGTTAAGTTCATAAATGTTTGTGTTAGGAATGATTTTTATATTTGATAATGGAAACAGCTGGAGTATAGTGGTTGGGAAAAGCAGCTACTTCTGCAGATGGATTTACGAGTGAAATCCTTCCTGTTCCTTCCCGCCCTCACCTGCCAGCATTCTGTCACCCATCTGCACAGAATCCTTGAAACACAGTTGGAGGACCTGCTCCTATTTCACAGTTTGATCAAAACGTAACTTTCTTATCAAGAAAGGAGTTGATTTGTCTGTTTTCCTATATAGGATATAAAAAATTTGGTAGAACCTCCTGTCCTGGGGTTGAGGCTACCAAAAAAATTTGATAGCCTCAGTTTTTCTGGTTTAGCATGGGCATATCAAAGTGAGGATTGGTGCTGCTGTTTGTCTTACTGTGGAGAAGTTGGTATAAATTGTGGCTATTTAGATGAAGAAATGCTAGAAAAGTCCTCGAATAAAATGCTGTACTGATCATGTGCTGCTGAAACTCTCCAAGTACAATTTGCACTTGGGCTTAATTCCAAAACTGTTAATGTGAGCTACAGAAGCCAATAAAGTGATGTAATGTAAAACAGATTTAACCCTCTCTGTATTGTTACTCTCCTCTGAAAGAAATACATATTTTTAAATGGTTTCAGCTTTATTTATTAGGTTTGCTGGCTAATTACCAAAATGAGGATAAGCTCCAAGGCCCAAGGTTATATCTAAAACCCAGTATTTTTTTTTCTGGTGTAGGAATACAAAGCTGTTCCTCTGTGCAGGTACTGGGACTCACATCAGCATGGAATGTGTAGGGAGATAGAGACAGCACAGTCTGGTATGATTAAATCACTTAAAATGAATGTTATTTGATGTGAGGCTGTAAGAGCAGTGACCAAGTAAGAGCCTTCTGGTCAAAATGAAGCACAAGAAGGAAATGCATACAGTGGGATCAGGGAATATAGGAGCACTGCCCTAATGTGTAGGGTTGGCATCAGGAATGGTAAGGCTCAGTTGGAGCTGGATTTGGCAAGGGATGTGACAAAAGCCAGAAGGGCTTCTACAGGTACATTGGTCAAAAAACCAAAAAAACCAGATAGAAATTGTGCTTCACCCCCCCACTAAGTAAGGCAGCAGAATTGATGACATGGAGAAGGCTGAGGCACTCAGCAATTTTTGTCTCAGTTTTCACGGGTTGCTCTGCCCACATCTCCCTGAACATCAAGGCAGGGCCTGGGGGAATGAAGTCCTTGCCATGGGAAGAGAAGGTCGAGTTTGAAAGCACCTGAGGATCTGGGCACACACAAGTCCATGGCACCCAGGGGCATGGCGGGGTCCTGAGGGACTTGGTGATGGAACTGCAGAGGCAGTCTCCATCTGGCAGTCGTGGCAGTCATGTGAAGCCCCCAGAGACTGGAGAAAAGGGATTAAGGCCTCAGGAATACCTTATTGCACCCTGTCAATACTTAAAGCAGATTCATTAGAAAGACTTTTTACTGTGTCCTGTAGTGACAAAGACAGGGGACAGTGGTTTTAAACTGAAAAAGGTAGATTTAACTTGGGTATGTGGAAAAAAATCTTGCCTGTTAGGGTTTTGAGACACTGGTACAGGTTGTCCAGAGAAGCTGTGCTCTGCCCCATTACTGTGTTCAAATTCATCCTTTATTTTGGATGTTTTGTGAGCATGCAGAGTACTTGATGCCTTAGTTCAGTGTTTTTGTAAAATCTCAAGGATTTCTTGAAAGTGAAAGTGAGTGTTGTAAATCTGCTCATTTAAAAACAAACTCCATTTTCTGCAAGTTTCTATATAATTGCTGTATACTTTTCAGTGACACAATCTTGTTCAAATTTCTGAATTTAAACAGAAAAATGATTTGCATTCTGGCTTAAGCTTTAAAAAAAGTGACTGAGCAACTACTCTGTAGAAACTGAGAATTTGAAACGACTTTTTTTTCCTCTTCCATCTGTTTGGAAATTTATTTTCATGCCATTACATCATTTAAACAGTACAGAAGGAATTAGTGCAAATGATTCCTATGTGATTCTGCTTTTTATTCCTGATATTTTGTTCTCTCTCACTGTTGTCTTGTGTGTCTGCTCAGTGTGGTGTCTGTGTTGCCAGCTATTGCTGACAGTAGAAATGTGTCCACAGGCACTGGGTAACCGATAGTATTACTAAGCTATATTATTTTGTTAATACTATAGACTCAGATGATGAAAAAATGTTGTCACGTGAATTCGCAAGAAAGAGAGAATAAATGCTGTAAAATGAGAATCTAGTAGATTTCAGCGTGTTTTCCTCAGTGTTCAGAAAGGGAGCTGTTAGAGATTTTAGTTAGACTTGTTGGTCACAGAACTTAATTTTTTTAAATTAGCTGTCTCAGACCATAAATCATTGAACTGAAGATGTTGAAGTCTCTGTCTGATTGACGTTTTCTTTGTAGGCCACAGAAAGTGAGATGGGAGATGTTGATTTAACGGGTCTTCCAGAAGCACCTGTAGACTCTGAAGATGAAGAAGAGGAGGAGGATGAAGATATTGACAGAACTTCTGATCCACTTCTAGGGCGAGATGTTGTCCGAGAGTGCCTTGAGAAAGAGCCTGCAGATAAAACTGATGATGACATTGGTGAGGAGAAAAAAATACAGTAGTAAAATTTATATAAATCTACTTCATATAACATCTGTAAGAGAAGCATAACCAAAAACTGTTCAATGAGTTAATGTTCAATGTATATCTTAGTAATTGAATGTTGTCTCACTTTGCTCTATTGATAGTCTTAATTGAATGATGTCTTCTCTTACTATCTGAGAGAGTATTTGTTTTGAGAATCCAAGTATTTTGAACAAGTCTTTGTGATGCTCAAGATGTGAGGTTTTACAGTCATTGTATGCCTTGATGTAATGGGACAGGTAGAGAGGTAATTTTGGCTGCCTGAAACTATTGAAGTAGTTATTAAATAGCAAAGAGAACATACTATTACTGAGTATAGGTATACTTAACTGTAAACTGCAAAACAGTTAAAATGAAGATAATTTACTGCAGTGTTTAACTAGAAATAGGCATGAATTTCAATAGCAAAATTTGCTTTCTGCTGTACTTCAGATTGCGTCTCTGAACACTGGAAAATCTTTTCATGCTCCTGTCTAGCTTATAATTACTGTACCTAGGGGTATTTTTAATTTTTCTAAATGTTTGAAGCTGAAGTGCTTTTACTCTTAGCTAGACTGCTGCCCTGAGAGTCAATCAGAACCAGCAAGGCTGTGGAGCTGAGTTCTGGCTGTTGATGACGAAGTGCACACTGGGCTCTTTTAGCCACAGGCACTAATGGGAAGTGTAACACCACGGAACAATTCTTGAATGAATTTAACTGGGGTTTAATTTACTTGTGGAGAGTAAGGAATCCAAGGAAACCCTGGGCCTTGCAGTCATCATACCAATGTTTCCTTTGTCCAACAGAACAATTATTGGAATTCATGCATCAGCTCCCTGCCTTTGCGAACATGACCATGTCTGTGAGGAGAGAACTGTGCTCAGTGATGATATTTGAAGTCGTAGAGCAAGCAGGAGCCATCATACTTGAAGACGGCCAGGAAGTAAGTCCCTGCTTCCAGAAAAGTGTTAAATCAGTCAGTAGTCAGGTGCCCTGAATCACTGTCTTGAAATCTCTCTTCCTGCTTGGATCAAGACATCTGGAATGGCATTGGCTGTTCATCCCTCCAAAAAGGGGTGAGGTAGAGTCATCTCTGGTAGTGACCAAGTGGGTACCCAGGGAAAGAATGTTCATTCTCACTAAATGCTACAAATATATCATAGCAATTAGCCTGCTTATTAAGAAAGCAATCTATTCATCAGCATTTCTCCCTCCAGAATCAGTTCTGAAGTGAATGAAGAAAGCTGGAAAGCATTCCTGTTTCAGTCTCCATTTCTTGCCTTACAGTGCAGTTTTGGTGAATTAAATGTTGCAGAGAGGTGGTGACAACGAACTGGAGGCTACAAGAATGAGCATTTCTGAGATAAGAGCTTACAAAAGTTGTTGAATTAGCTTAACTTTTAAAATTTTTTCTTTTTGCTTTCTCTAGCTGGATTCTTGGTACGTTATTTTAAATGGCACAGTAGAAATCAGCTATCCTGATGGGAAGAGTGAGAGTCTCTGTATGGGAAATAGTTTTGGGATTACTCCCTCACTGGACAAACAGTACATGAATGGAGTGGTCAGAACCAAAGTAGATGATTGTCAGGTAAGGTTGCAGTTCTATGTAACTACCTCTTATTTTTAAGATCTAATAAAAGAAAACAGATTGGAATGGGTCTAGAGGAGCCTAGAAAGGTGCTCTGAGACCTGGTGCCCCTCTGCTGTGGAGACAGACTGGGAGAGTTGGGGTTGTTCAGCCTGGAGATGGGGATACATTCATATTTTAGATACTTTAATCACTGTTGTTGTCCTCGGGCACAGTTTGTGTGTATAGCCCAGCAAGACTACTGGAGGATTCTGAACCATGTGGAAAAAAACACTCATAAAGTGGAAGAAGAAGGAGAAATTGTGATGGTAAAGGAACACAGGGAGCTGGATCGCAGTGGAACCAGAAAAGGACACATAGTTATCAAGGTGTGCATTTCTTTCTATGCTTTCCATTAATCTATTAAACTTCCATTTATTAGTAAATAAATACAATTTCAATTTGAATCTAGTATACATACTCAGTTTTGTCTGTGTCAGGTCAAAAAACTTGATTGGAAGGAATGTGTATTATATTCCAAATTTACTTCATTTCCCCTTTACTAAAGCTGCATACATTGTAACCTGTTCAACACATACATTGAATTTTTGTATTGGGAGTATCCTTTGGGGTATTTATGACCTTTTTTTTTTGTGATCTGAAAGAGGAACTTAAACTGCTTACTAAAAAACAAAATTAAGGGAAGTTACTAATTGTTTTACCCAGGTGTTACCTATGCAAGATGTCAGGGCTGAGAGAAGCAGGAGGATTTGATTTAAACATGTTGGTGCATTTTCTCCTGAGCTGGCCATAACTGAACTTTCTGAAGGGCTTATATTGATCACGTGGGTTTTATGTTGAATTACTCTTTAGGGAGAGGTAGTGATGAGAGATATCAGTTATTTTTTCATTTGCTTTTTTAAGGCAACACCCGAGAGACTCATCATGCACTTAATAGAGGAACATTCTATTGTGGATCCAACCTACATCGAAGATTTTCTTTTAACATACAGAACATTTCTAACAAGTCCCTTGGAAGTTGGGAATAAACTCTTGGAATGGTTCACAGTGGACAGCCTCAGGGATAAGGTTGGTTGGAGTCTAAGAGATATTTTCTATATTTTCTGGTGAAAATATATTTAAATTGATCCCTTTTTGTATTGCTGATAAACTAGGATAAATAAAACCGGGTTCCACTCTATCTAACTGTGTGCACATTCATGAAAAACCTTGATAGTCTGGAACTTATATCATGCCAGTTTGTTGATTCTTAACCAATGTTTTTGTGTGTTCTAAACTTGAGCTGAGGAAGTCCAACAAACTGTCAAAGCACTAGATGTTTTGTATAGGAAGTTGTGCAGGGTCTGCTGTGGTTACTGCTTCTCTTCTTACCTCTTTCCATGCTTTTCATTTTGGCAACTACTGGTTTTTTAATAAAAGGAAAGATAAAGAGAAGTGTGTCATCAAATAAAAGCAGAAATGGTATAATTTTAGAATTTAGAAGAGAAACTGCTATAGACTTAGATTGTTTTTTAATAATATAGGTGGATAATATAGTTGTCAGACTGACTTATCATGAATGGTAGTGACTCTGCAGCACCTACAGAAGCAATCTGAAGATTTAACTAAAATTTCTTAGAAGAAAACTTCTTATTATCAAAACTAGAACTTCCTTTAAAGAAATCATTAGGATGCTTTTAAAGGTAATTTTCATGAAGCATGTCAGGAAGGCTTAGCTGAAGATGGATTTATGCACCAGTAGGTACTGGGTGATGTAGCCAGTATTTTTTAGGTATAAAAGTACTTGGGTTTTCTTACTATTTCATTTGCTTCCACAAATAAAGGGAAAAAGAAGATGATTTCAAGTGTAAATGTCTTTTTCCGATCAGATACAGTAATCTGTTTTATGTTATTCTGCCACATCCAAGTATTCCTCTGTGTTTATAGATTAAAGCTTACAGGAGAAGAACCATAAGTACCTTTATGTGTGTGTGTGTATATATATGTATATATATATACACACACATATACATATATACACATAATTTTGTTTTTACAGGTTACCAGAGTAGTGTTACTGTGGGTGAACAATCATTTTAATGACTTTGAAGGAGATCCTGCCATGACTCGATTCCTGGAAGAATTTGAAAAGAACTTGGAAGATACGGTAGGAGCAAAAAAGAATGAGTGTCACATTTTCTAGTACTACATATTTCAATTTTCTAGTGTTAACAGTGCCTAACAGCTATAAGTGTAAAAGTTAACAGGTGGCTTTTAACATTGGACATATTTGTTCTTAAGTATAAATTAGATGTAAAGGCCATATGAAGTAATACCTATGGCACTCACTTAGGAGTTTTTGCATTTCTGCAAAAGAGGACAAGGCTTATTTAGTAAAATCTTAAAATCTGGCATCAAAAAACTGCTTTCTGGCACTTGGGGTATTTTTCATAACTGTTTTTTCGTTTCTGATAAAAGAAACATTGCACTGAATTTTGTGTCTTCTGTGTTACAGAAAATGAAAGGCCATCTCAGATTGCTGAATATTGCCTGTGCTGCCAAAGCAAAATGGAGACAAATCACCCTGCAAAAACCTTCCAGAGATTCTCCCCTGTTTTTCAGCCTTCTTGGAGGCAGTGACAAGGGGTTTGGTATTTTTGTGGAGACTGTGGAGATAGGCAGTAAAGCGGCAGAAGCTGGACTTAAGCGTGGTGATCAGGTAAAAACAATTACATTAATTTAAAATATTCTGCTTCACCCACCTCTTGGTTGTTCTCAACAGAACTGTTTTGCTGCATACGAAAACCAAACCACTGGCAAGTGTGGGAATGCCACAGCTCAGCTTCCATGTCTATCTGTTAAATGGGTTTCTATTAAATAGTATTCAAAATACGTAAAATATTTAAATATTCCAAAAATAGAATGGGAAAAGAAACCAAGTTATGGTTATTTTTGAAAACTTTGTGATTGGAGATATGGTTACATTGAAACCATCAGATTGCTTTGTGGGATTGATTCTCACCTGATGTGTTTGATCCCAGCTCACTGAGGCAGGTGGAACAGTGATGGTCACACTCAGTGAAAATCCAGCTTTTGAAGCAATATTAGTTTTGTGGCTCATGATCCACCATTTCTGATTCATTGCAAGAATGTCATGTTATCATAGAAAATAAACTTATTTAAAGCATTTTTCAAATAAAAGTGGAAGTCCTGATTTATTTATAGGATGTAACTTCTCTGACATGATGAAAATAGTTATTTTACATGGAGTGTTTTCATTCTGTAGCTGCTGTAAAGATGATATGGTAATTTCTGGGAAGTTCTTACTGTGCCTGTGTGATCACCTTTGTATTTGTAAGTCTGTCAGACAGATGTTCTCCTAACAGTCTAATTTTTATTTCTTAAAGATAATGGAAGTAAATGGACAGAATTTTGAGAACATTACCTTTGTAAAAGCTCTGGAAATCTTAAAGAATAACACACATCTCTCCATTACTGTAAAAACAAACATTTTTGGTGAGTAGACTTTATATATTATATATTTTTATGTGTGAAGGAAAAACTCCACTCCTTCTGGCTTTATAAATGCAATAAAGTTCCACCTTTTTTTTCCGACTTGCTCTTGAGGTGAGAAGCTGTGCAGAAGTCCCCTCATTGTGCCTCTGTTTGCTTGGATAAGTTCTCATGTGCCAAGGGCTGCTTGTTGAGGGGCACAGAGCCAGCACAGGCAGCTCTTCAGCTCCCTGAGAAATCCTCAGATGACTGTTTCAGCTGATTTAGTGTCCCTCCATGCAATTAGGGCTGAAACAAAGCCAAGGGATCTGGACCAAAATATTTTTGCCAAGAAACAGCAAGAAAGTGTAAGACTGGGATTTTGTAAAACTTTTTTTAATGGCTGTAAGAATGAGAAGATAAATTACCTTTATAATTGAAAAGGGCATATAAAAAGTGGTATGGCATATAAATGTTGGCTTTTAATTGTCATCATGAATATAAACACCTAAATACCTCTTTAAAATCTCAGTCAAATTATCTGTTCTTTTTCCATAATCTTGTTCAGGCAACAGAATAACAAGAGCTACATAAAGAAGGAGACTGTGCACAGGATAGCTCCTTCCTCCATAGTTGTATCCATATCTTCTGATGGTTTTCTTCTCCTGTTTCCTTCCTCCAGTTACCTGCCCTTGCTCACTATTGATTTTCTTTTCAATTATTATACTGTGTTTATCACTGTGCAGCTAAAAAGGTTCAAGCCCTCAGCAGTTGCTTATTAGCATAATACAAAAAAAGCTTGAAACAACCAGAGTCACCAGTGGTCCAGACTAATGTGAAATGACATTAAATGAAGCATCACTGTAACTGAGACAGTGATAGGTTGTTCATTTGTATTATAAATGGGAGCAACATACATTTACAAGTGTGTTCTAATCACCTCCTGCTAGCTGATAGAATTTCAAGGTGATTTCTCTGATAAATTTTAATGAATTAATATCTTGAAGCTTTCTTCAACAGTGATAGTTATTATCCTGACTTTTTAATTGAGTGTTAAGTGTCTGGTACTGACTATGAGCAATTCCTATTGTTCTATTCAAATCTATACTGGGAAAGCTTGTAGCTTTTATTATACAACAGAAGTGTACCATTTAGTTGGACTTTCTGAACAGAAAATCTTGGTTACCTTGCTCATAGGGTCAGTGTAAGTAATTTGCTTTGTTTTCAGTTCTGCATTGTTCCAGTATCACCATATTTTCAACAGAAAATACTGAATTTCTGACTTGAAAGATTTTCAAAAGTTTTTTAAAGGATCTTTAAAGAAATAATTGATTTTGACAAGACAATTTGAACATTTTTTTCACCTTATATATGTGGAAAGAAACAGAACAAACCCCCTATAATTTCCATGGAATTCTAGCTTTCAGAATGTCAGTGTGGGTTATAGACTAGCTTAGTTTCATAAATGCAATAGGAAATCTGATGCAGCTTCTGTTCAGTGGTGTTAGTAGAGGCAAACAAAGACAGTTTGGGAAATATCAGTCTGTGTTGCAGTTACTCTTGAAGAAGCATGTGCACTCCATTACCTGAAAGTTGCAAACAAAAAAGCCAGTAAATGCATAGTGCTTATTGTCCTGAATGCAGTGTTTCCTTGTTCTCTCTCTGGGATGTGGGAAGCAAAAGGTTTGAGGGGAAAAGAAGAATTCATTGTGAAGTTCTGAGTATACAAAGGTTACTCACAACAACTGTATCTTCTCTTACAGTGTTTAAGGAGCTGCTCTGCAGGATAGGACAGGAGAAGAATGGAATTCCACATATTCCAAAAATTGCAGAAAAGAAAAACAACCGTTATTCTATCCCAGATATGCCTGGAGATGTGGAACAGATGTTTCCCCGTGAAAAAGGAAACAAGAAAATGAAAGCAAACACTGTATCTGGTGGAAGAAACAGAATCAGGAAAATTTTAGACAAGACCCGTTTCAGCATCTTGCCTCCAAAACTGTTCAGGTTTGTCAGACTCTTCTGTCAAAAAGTAATGGTTCCTTATTAGGTTGTGATATTTTAATCACAGAACCATAGAATGGTTGGAAGGGGATTGGATTGAGAGGGAACTTAAAGGTCTTAAAGACTATCCCATTCCAACCTGTCCCATGGGCAGGGACACCTTCCACTATCCCAGGCTGCTCCAAGCCCCATCCAGCCTGGCCTTGGACACTCCCAGGGATGGAGCAGCCACAGCTTCTCTGGGCAACCTGTGCCAGGGCCTCACCACCCTCACAGTGAGGAATTTCTCCCTAACATCTACCTAAAAACGTACCCTCCTTCAGCCTCAGGCCATTAAGAGATACCAATTGCTTAGTATTTGTAGTCATTATGTCCATGTTGCTTATGTTTTTAAAAAAAATCATGGCATCTGCCCCATGAATGCAGAACAAGACCAAAATATCTTTTCTCTCCCGATGAACGCTTTCAAATCTTTTTCCCAATCCTTGTTTTGAAAGCTTGTCTACTGCATGTAATTAAAACAGCTGAACACCATTATTTTTCTTAGTTTCATTCATCCCAAGATGAATAGGAGGAGTTGAATGCAGATAACTGAACCAGAACTGTTTTGCAGTGATGGCAGTGTGAGCCAGTCGCAGGATGACAGCATCGTGGGGACACGGCAGTGCCGGCACAGCCTGGCCATCATGCCCATTCCAGGCACCCTGTCATCTAGTAGCCCTGACCTGCTCCAGCCCACAGCCAGCATTCTGGATTTCTCTAACCCTTCAGGTAAAATGGCAGCTTGAGGTTGATTTACAGGATGGTTAGCAAGGCAGCTGGGTCAGGGGGAAAATTGTAGCTGTGCATCCTGTGGGCCTTAGAGAGGCAAACTGGAGACGTACTGAAAATCCACACTGCCTGAACCTCTCTTGCCTACTTTTTTTAGGTAATGTGGGACTTTTTTTTTACAAAGAAGTGTATTTTGCCACTTCTGAGAGCCTTTAGTATACTGAAGTAAATTGGCTCTGGTGGAAGGAAATAGTCTTTGTTTGCCTCTTTCTCCTTTCCCATCTCTCCTCGGTGCTTTGACTTGTCCATCCTTCTATCTGTCAGTATGTATTTCAAGCAGTATTGTAGATAGAATAGGGCTGCCATGGTACCAGCACAGTGATGTTCATGTTTCATGTTCTACAAATGTTATGTATATTCAACAGTATGTCTAAAATCCTAAAAAATGGTTTGAGATACGTGGTCTGGGCTTTTATTGCTGCTGCTGTAGGAATCCAGTTTATGGGTTGGCTGCAGGAGGCATTCATTGCAATATGCAGCTGCCTGTAAACACATCTAGTCGGAATCTTTTTTCCCTGTTTTAAGTGTAAGTTCTGTACATAATGATGTATTCTGTAAAGTGTTTTGTGACTGTGACTTACGTTTACATAAACTTGCAGATTTCCCCTTTAAAAGGGATGTGCACAGATATATCCTAACAGGTGCATAAATACCCATAGCAAAAAGGTTACCTTTTTGCTGCAATTCCAGATCCTTGCTGTCTACATGAGAGCTACACGTTTTTCTAAAAATCCTCATTTAATACTATACAAGTTACTGCTTAATATGAAACAGTGATAATTAGTTAATCTTGGATAGAATCACAGAATGATTTGGGTTGCAAAGGACCTTTAATGGTCATCTGTTCCAACCCCCCTGCCATGGGCAGGGACATCTTCAGCTGGGTCACTTAACTTTACTTTAAGCTTGCTATAACAAATATGCTGCCAGTTTGAATTTCAGAGAAAACCAAATTATTTCTGCCAGTGTACACTTGATAAGTTTTGTAAACATCTCAGTCTTCATTTGGTGTTGATACGGTTTTTTTCTTTTTCTCCTGTCTGCAGCTGTTGGGTTTTACTGTAAGTATCCTCATGTAAAGCATCCTGCAGACCTTAATATTGCATGGCTTGCCTGTAAATTTAACACTGTCAGATGTTGCACTGACATAGTTATTACTGTAGGGCATTGGATAGCCCTGTGCTCTGTAATTTTCCTTAAAACAAATCCATAGGTTCCTATACAGGTACAGTGCTGTGCTGAGGCTGAGACCTGCATTTTATTCCCATTTCTGCCCCCAGCACACTGAATGACCTTTGGCAGGTTCCTTTGCTTCTCTGTGGCCTTGCTTTAAAGGGATGAAGTTGCTTATATCTCTTTCATAGAGCTGAAGTTTCAGAGGGTAACTGTTTGAGATTTAGTTTGTTCTCCTGTTGTACTTCATAACTAAAATTCTGTGCATGCCAACTTGAAATGTGCTTTGTATTGTCAAAATGAGCTGAATAATGCATAAAAAAGTTTAATTTAATAATTTATGTTTGCCTGCTTAAAAGCAAAGACCATGAAGACAGAAATGTGCCTGTAATTTGTTTCCCTCATCTGTCAAGTTACATTGTTTGGTTGCATGGTTCTTTTCCTTTTTTTTTTTCCTTTTTTATCCCCAATTAAATTTCAGTTTTACACCTTGAGTGTGTTCTTGTTTTTAGGTATGTTGATACCAAAATATAGATGTTTCCCTCTTCTGTTTCTTTATTATCACTTTTATGAGTGCAAGCACTTCTCTAATTATTCAATATGTCATTTCCACCACTTTGACTCGGAAATAAAGTACAAAATACTTACTTCTCCCCTATATTGTCCCTATTCACATATATATTGAACTTATATTCAGCTAGAACCCAGCTTCTGGTGAGAATATTCTGATAATATGTTAATCATAATCATGAAACTGTTAGAGGAATTAGCTTTCAATCAGAATTTTTTTAACTCATGTTTTCTTCCATCTTAAAATTTATTTACAATTGCTGTTGAGCCTTTCTTTTTTCCAATGGGTGGGACCTTTGGTGCTGGATCATAAATTACCTGCTTACTTTTTACCTTAAACTTCCTTCTACTTGTGCCCATAACACCTTTAAGTCCTGGCACAAGAAAAAAGTAACCCCAAGGTCACTGCCCCCAAAACTCTTTGTTGCCTCCTTAAGCAGTGGATTTTGATGGAGGAAAATCAATGTATAGGCAGTGAGGTGAGCAGCATCTAAAGCTGTGTTCAGAGAGCTGCTGCTGGGAGTGCCTGAAGGACCTGGCTGCTCTGGCCAGCAGGATGATTGCCTGGGCTGGTTCCCCTTGGGCAGAGGGACAGCTGATCATCACCGGTGCTCCAGGACATGTCACATGTCTCAATCCACAGATTTATCACTGCCTTTTTAAGGGCTGGACAGATAGCAGTGAGAGAAGGCGAGGGTGTTTGGGAGGCTGTTGCTTTAATGACAGCCCTTCCCTTCCCTCACTGGGGATCTCTGATGAGGCAGTTGTGGCACATCTGCCTCTGGTGTGGTTTTGGAGAGCTTCAGACTCTGAAGCCTGGCTGAGGGCTCAGCAACATCCTCCCACCTTCTCAAGTCTGCAGAAAAGTTGTGAAGTTTTAGTCTTCAGGGAAGGGAAAAACTGGGCTTCCCTGTGCTTAAAATTACTATGCATTTTGACTCCTGACATTTTTTTTAAGTGAGTTTCATTTTGAAAATGAAACTTTCTGTAATAGCTAATAGAGCAAATTACTTAAAATCATCAAGCTGTGAATTAAACATGTTTCTGTAGATATTTATTTCCTGCTGTAGGCTTCCTCAGATAAAGCTGTTCTCTAATGCATTTATAATACATAAAATGTGCTATAAATAAGTACACCAGCCAAAGAATTAACTGCTGGCAGCAGCTTAGTTCCTTCAGGGCAGAGAGTGAGCATAAAAGCTCACAGCTAGTTCTGGGAGCAACCAAATCTCCTTTCCTCTTCATATCCTCCCACCCCAAGCCCATCCATCCGTACTCAGTGGCTTCCCCTCCCTGGGAAGCATGCCCTGGCAAGTGTGTGGATCTGGCTCTCACAGACACAAGAGAGCCAAAGAAGGAATGATGCTGCCAAAGTTTTAAAGACACACTGTGAGGAACAGTGCACAGTCTAGTTACATACCTGGATGTCTTATACTTTGATTGGGGTTGTGGGATGGTAGAGTAATGGGGTTGTAGAATAGCCAGAGAGGAGAAGAGTCTTCTTTTTTCCGTACAAAGATGAAGAAAAACCCAGAGTATTTTAAAAATTTTTCAAGTCCAGCATGTTTTTTTTTTTCCCAGAAGCTGGTTGTTTTTGTTTCCTGATGATAAAATGGGACAGTAAATCACAGAATCGCAGAATGGTTTGGCTTGCAGTACGATCATCTAGTTTCACCCCCTAACTTCCAATAGAAAAAGTGTTCCAAGCCCCATCCAGCCTGGTATTGAACATGTCCAGGCATGGAGAGTCCACAACCTCAACCTGTGCCAGGGCCTCACCCCCCTCACAGGGAAGAATTTGTCCCCAATATCCAATTAAACCTGTCCTTCTTCAGCTCAAGCCAATTCCCCCTTGTTGTATCACATGCCCTTGCGAAATATCTCTCCAAGTGACCTTGTGTCTTTTGAAGGGAAAAGGAACTTCACACATTAAAGGTGTTACGCTCTTTTTTTAGATATTCCAGATCAAGTGATCCGAGTTTTCAAAGCAGACCAGCAGAGCTGTTACATCATCATCAGCAAGGACACTACAGCAAAGGAGGTGGTGAGCCATGCTGTCCACGAGTTCAACCTGACAGGAGCCCCCGAGACCTATTCCCTGTGTGAGGTGTCCGTCAGCCCCGAGGGCGTCATCAAGCAGCGCAGGCTCCCGGACCAGTTCTCCAAGCTGGCTGACAGGATCCAGCTCAATGGAAGGTACAAACGCCTTGTTTTGGTTGGGTTTATTCGCCTCTCAGGATTGAAACATTGTATGTTGGAAAAGACCTCCACTATAATTAAGCCCAGTGTCAGGGAGAGGTGTTTTGATTAAAGTAGACGGGTGTCTGTTGGAAGCACAAGCAAGTAAATGCCAGTAACTTACACTTCTCGCTCTTCATTGGGTCACCTTGCTCTTCTGCACCCAAAAATCCCTCCCTAAATCTACAGCAAGCTTGCTTGATGGCAGCTAAATTTAGCAGATCAGGATAATGTATATAGTGGTTTACACTTACAGGAAAATGTTACATTTGTTCTGACACTTTCCACATGTATTTGAAGATTAAAGTATACAATTAATTTCTTTCTTAGTGTCATGCTGCAATGAACTGATACTAACCTGAGATAAATTCTTCCATTTTTAAGTAAACTGTTCTGAATGTTCCTGAAATGTTTAGTGCTTCGGTTTTATCTGATGACCTGATCCATACCAGAAGAAAGTTTATTAGAGTAAAATATTCTGTAGTTGTCTTTGCTAGGCAACAGAGGGAATTTATGAGTAATAAACTTTGGTGTATCTGAAAGTGGTTACCTGGGACCATGGAATGAATTTTCCAGATATATTTTCATTTCCTGAATACTCTGTGTCTCATGCAAATATTAGTATGTCACACTAAATTTATGGAAAAAAAACCACACTAAATTTGTGTAAGAAATGTATAAATACATTAACAGGAGATTTCTCAGGGCTAGTGTGTTTTTAAAATGCTGTTTTCACTGCTGAATTTACAAATGGAAAAGTAACAGACCTTTTTCTGGAGGTGAACACTACAGCATATTACAGAGTACAGCGTAAAAATAGTAACAAAGAGCTTTTGAACTGTTTGTTTACTTAAGTAATGGTGTTATTTTACATTAACTGAAGTACAAGGTTATGTTGTCCCTTTTTGTCTCTGTAATGCTCACAGTGACTGGTACAGTTCAATGTCTTTGTGTTCACAAACCCTCTGAAGAGCATCTCTAATGTGTTGTTCTTACTCAATCATTCTTCAGGTATTATCTGAAAAACAATATGGAAACAGAGACCTTATGCTCAGATGAGGATGCTCAAGAGCTCCTCCGGGAGAGCCAAATTTCCCTCCTCCAGCTGAGCACCATTGAGGTGGCCACTCAGCTTTCCATGCGGGACTTTGAATTATTCCGCAACATCGAGCCGACGGAATACATTGATGACCTTTACAAGCTGGACTCCAAAACAGGGAATGCTCACCTGAAACAGTTTGAGGATGTCATAAATCAAGAGACCTTCTGGGTTGCCATGGAAATTTTAGCAGAACCCAACCAACTCAAAAGAATGAAGATTATTAAGCATTTCATTAAAATTGCTCTCCACTGTCGAGAATGCAAGAACTTCAATTCCATGTTTGCGGTGATAAGGTAAAATACTTCCCATTTCTGAGATCTGATTGGTGCTGGCACAGGCAATTCTGGTAATCCAGACAGAAAGGAAAGAAATGGGAATATCCTGAGCAGACTATGGTTGGGGCTGGGTGGTTTTCCAAAGCCAGACTGGTCAGAGGTGGATTGTCACTGTAGCCTCTGCACTGTCACCTCAGCACTCCAGTCCTGTTGCTGTGCTAGGTGTGACAATCTCTTTTTCACTGGTACCTCACAGGAAAAGAGAAGATGGGTACAAAGCACTGCTTGAGTGATGAACTGCAGAGACCTGCCTGAGCGTTGTGTCATTTTCTGTAACTTTGGCACCCAATTTTCCTTCTTTTTGTCAATCATTGTTACTTTTTCAGGGTGCACTGAGTCGTATATGTGATTATGAGATTACTTTATTTCTTCCTTCCATTGTAAGGACTTTCTCATATCAGTCTTGTTTTGGTTTCATTTTCCTTCTCATTCTTTCCTGTCATCTGCTTGCTTCTCTATTTTATTTTTTCCCTCCTCAATTGCACATTTAAGCTTTCTCTTCTGATTTATACTGAATGCTGCTGCTTTAACAGCATGAGTTCAGCATTTCCTGCATTTGCAATTATCTTACACCCAGCCTTTACTGTAGGGAAAAAAAGACACTGTGATTCATCAAAGATCTGGATTTGTGCTGTATCCCAGCAGCATTGTTGAAAAGACCATTTTAAAACATTTTCTTCCATGTTTAACTAGTTCATTAAATGTATTGGCTTGTGATTAGTCAATAAAGAAGTAATGAATTTCTGTGAAGGGTACTGGACAGTCATTGAGACTGTGGCTGTTCATTATGTGGGAATACACATATAGATACTGATTCTAATTTTTATATTCTGCTCCCTCATTTTTCATGGTTTATTGTAGGTAAGAAAATTACTCTTTCTGCTTCTCAGTTAAGTCCAGTCAGGCCATGACGAAAGTGGTCTGTTGTCCAAAAAAAAAAGGCAAATAAGTTAATTTTTGTTTTACTGTTATTTCCAGAAGAGTATTTTTTGTTAGCGTATGGCACAGGGGTTCTCTTTCTTGCCTTGTCCTCCACAGTAGTTTGGTGCCATATGTCTCATGAAATAGGAAGATAACCATCCTAATGTAGCGTGGAAAGGAGGAGCTGTGGGCTGGCATATGTTTGATTTTTTTTCATGTCAGAGAAGGCTTTGTTTGGCATAGCATGGAGAGAAATTTGTCTGAAAAATAAATCAAATTTAAAATAAGTTTTTGAAAAAAAAATCTGAGAATAGCAAATTCAGTGATAGTGTGGCTCTGGATTTACTAAGCAATGCTGGAACATATCCTTTTGCAGTTCTGCAAAGGTGATGACTTTGCAATTATTGCAGAATTCCTTGAGCATAAGTGGTGACAAATTATGATAGGGAGGATGGATTTAATTTATTTAATGGGGGTTTTTGCATCCAAATAATTCTGGATATATTTTTTACTTAGTGGGAATGAGGGCACAGTGACAAGTTTTAGCATATCTTCCAGTTCTCAGTCAGTTGCTCATTTACAAATGCTCTTGTCTGAAGCTCTGAAACCACAGATTTGATTGGGTTGGAAGGGACCTTAAAGATAATCTCATTCCAAGCCCCTGCTATGGGCTGGGACACCTTCCACAACACTAGGTTGCTCCCAGCCCCATGCAGCCTGTCCTTGAATACTTTAGGGATGGAGCATGGAAAGCCTCTCTGGGCAGCTTGTGCTGGGGTCTCAGCACCCTCATAAGGAAGAATTTCTTTCTAAAGTCTTGCCATTTCTACTTGGGATGAGCTCTGCACTGTTGTCATTTTCTGTGCAATCATTGATTCACCTCATGCATTTTTAACCATTTTTGTTCTTACTGTGGCATACATTTTTACAGGAGAGAAGGAGTTCTTAAATAGATGTCAGTCCTGTGTTACAGAGCTATTATTTTGGCAGTAATTTGAAATTTGTACCTTGAGCAGTCGTGTTTTTTACAGTCCTGTTTAAACAGCAGAGGGTTGTTGTGATGAACTTGTAGTCTACTATTCACCCAGCTTCACAGTTAACCTTGGGAAAGCCATTTTTAATCCTTAAAACAACCCCCAGCCCTTCACTTCCTTCTGAAAGGTGACGATTCTGCTCACAGCTAATAATGAAATGTTTGTGCCTTGCAGTGGGTTAAATCTTGCACCAGTAGCTCGTCTCAGAGGCACTTGGGAAAAGTTACCCAGCAAATATGAAAAGCACCTCAGAGACCTTCAAGATCTTTTTGATCCATCTCGAAACATGGCAAAATATCGCAACATCCTCAGCAGCCAGAGCATGCAGCCTCCAATTATCCCACTTTTCCCTGTTGTCAAGAAAGATATCACGTTTCTGCATGAAGGTAATGTCAAACAGAGAAAATAAATGAAGCACTGAATGTACTTCAGCCTTTTCTTCAGTGCTCAGTGTGTCCACATGTGTCTAACGAAGCTGCCACCAGTAGGATGCTTTTGAGGGATCCTTTGTAGGAGTAAAATAAAATAGAACTGGGAATGCCTAATGGCAGAGACTGGTCCTAGACAAAAATTTAAAATAAAACACATATTTTAAATATTTAAATATTAAATATTATATTATATTATTTAAAATAAATATTTAATATTTTGAAAGCAATGCTGTAATCCTCCTCAGCTGTCCTAAGGCTTAGGGTGGAAGCATAGCTGAGTGTGCTGTCTGGTAGCTACACTACATCAAATATTTTCTGTTACAAAAAACTTGTTGCTGTAATGTTTCCAGGTTTTCATTCCAGGTTGTGACATGCACACAGCTCCAGTGATACACCTCCTACTCTTGCTTTCAACATTTTCAAGGGATTTTGTTTAAATGTTTCCGTTTCATTCCCTTTATACAAAGTCCTGTTCACAGCTGGTTGAGGTGAACTGTTTCCAAATATGCTTAATTCTTGGTTGTGATGGTTCAGAACTATTTGAATTTCCTTCCTAATGTGGATGTTGTTAATGTCAATTCTGTATTTATATTATTTTAACATTATTCAAGTGAATTTGGGCATAGTTCACTTATTAGTTTTTCCTCCTACTAATACTTGTTACTTTAGAAATAGATTAACAGAAGAATATAGGGTAGTCCAAGTGGGTTTGATTTTGGTTTTGTGAGAGCATCCTGTTTTCTTGCTACTTTGATTGAAGGAATTGTGTTGATTGAGGGACAGGGAGGGGGAGAAGGGTAACAAGGGAAGAAGTAGAAACACAGTGGCTGTTCAGAAATATTTATTACTCCCTTTTTTTTTTTTTCCCCCCTTATGTGTGTGTTTCAATTATGCAGGCAATGATTCTAAAGTGGATGGCCTGGTAAATTTCGAGAAACTGCGGATGATTGCCAAAGAAATTCGCCAAGTTGTCCGAATGACCTCTGCAAACATGGATCCAGCTGTGATGTTCAGGCAAAGGTGTGCACTGGGCAGGGCAGCAGCACTGAAGGGGTCTCAGTGTGGGGGGATCTGGGTCTCTGTGTGCATCAGCACGTTGGTATTTCATTGTGTACCTCGTCATTGACATCTACCATCAAACCTCAACCTTTATCAAATTATGGCAAAACAGTTGATGCTTCCCAGACCTCCTTTGAATGACTAATAAACCAATTTATTACCTTTAGAAAACACAGAAGAATAAGATCTAATTTTAATGATACGTATTTCTGCCAAATAAAATGTTAGTGTCAGGAGAGCTTTGAGAGAGGTATAACATTAGGGGGATAATATTTAGATAGAGAGATAAAAAGCACCTAAATCACTGATGTATAGATCTGAAATGTTGTTTCAAAACAAAACCCCACTGATAACATATTAAATTCAAACTAAATATTTTTTATTTGTTCTAAGCACAGCTTGTTCCACCTACATAATGTTTGCTATGTTCAGGCTTCAGCAGGTGGAGGGTATTTTCTTGGCTTATTTTTCTTATTTTTTTCTTTTTATCTTGATGCTGGATATCACCAGCCTTGGTGTTAACAAAGTGCAGAATAAAAGCGATGTAATTCCTAATCTGGTGCTGATTAGCTCCAGATTTTATTTAGTGGAAATGAATTACTTCCTGCATCTGTTTTCTTCCCAGTGGCTGAACTAAAAGCATCAGTGGCTCTGTTGTGTCCATGCAGGGTCCTGATCCTGTTGGTGTCTGTGGGATGGATGGTGGCCCTGCTTCTTGCACTGTCTGCCTCAAACTAAGGGCTCAGACAGGAGCCCTCAGGGTGCAGTTTGGGTGGGGAGTTGGGTCCTGTCTGGTGCTGAGTAGCCACATGGCTCTGACTTCAGCAAATGACAAATAATCTCTGGAGCTGCCCATACCTGTGTGCACCCCAGCAGAGGAGAGCTCTCTGAACACCCTGGAGGGACTAGTGCAAGTAGGAGACACAGTGGACAGTTTTTGGGTGAAGTGTGCTTCATCCACCCAAAACTCCAGTCACCTGTGCAGTTGTGATTTTCTGTGATGTGTGGATTCAGTTACATCTGTGCAGTGGAAGGAAACAGGGCATGCAAGGATAGGGAGCCTTTATAGGAGCACAGAGATTTGGTTCCCTGTGGTATTCCAGTGGTCAGGATTCACAGGGCATCATCAGTTCTGTCTGGTTTTTGTTTGCAAGGCTGGCTGTCAGGAAAGATGCTTTTTTTTTTTTCAAGTACAGGCATTGAAAACCAGCGTGGATTGGGCTCTGAGCAGCCTGCTCTAGTGGAAGCTGTCCCTGCCCATGGCAGGGGCTGTCAGGGGATGAACTTTAGGGTCCATCCCAACACAAACTGTTCTGTGATTCTGTGACTCTTAAAACAGCTCATTCTGAGCCAAAAATAACAGATCCTTGTTAATGTTATTTTGTTTCACAGTGGAGATGCACTTTTATACAGTTGGATTTGTTAGCAAGATTTCAGTATAAAATTGTAAAGTCAGTTACTGAGAAGTTGTGATTGCTTTTCAGAAACTTTGGCATTCACAGCTGAAATTAGTCTATAAATAAATTTCCCTGATGGCCCATGCACTTCCTAAGACCTCATGAAGTCTAACCATTAAATGAATTTAATAGTAAATAGTTACCTTTAGTATGTTTTTCAGAATTACAGAACACATTTTAATGACTGTAATTTAAATTATGCACACTGCCATAAACTGCTTAGGCATCTAATATTAGATAGGGCCAAAGATTAAAAGAAAATAATTCCATGTTTTCATGTCATTTATATTAATTTTCATTGCCTCTCATGTTTGATCTCTCAGTTTGTGTTAATGAAGCACCAAATAAATGCTTTTGAAGATGAAAAATCAACAAGAAAGGATGTGTATTAGTGGTAACATGAGACTTGCTCACAAGCTCATTACCAATTACTGAGAGCAGTCTGGGCTTTCAAGGTGTATTTGGCAACTGGCTTGTTTTCCAGCCAACTGTCAAGAGAAAACAATATCATAAACTTGAATATTGATAGTGATGATTTCTCATACACTTTTAACAGGCCTAATGCAAAGAATAAATTAATTTGACCCCATTTTCTGCAATATGAATGAGTTGCACTTCATCAAATTTGAATTTGACTTACAGAAGATAAAAGAAATGAATGCAAGTTTGAATTTTTCAATTCATAGGTTAAACAAAAAACTGATAGATATTAAAGTATTTGTCAAGTCTTGCCCTTGCATTTCATGAAAACATTGTGTTATTGTTTGAGAAGAATTTGGCTGTATAGAGATTTTTCTTTTCTGTTCTTTCCTGTCTACATCTTTCTTCCTGACTCTCAACTGTTTTATTTTTTTCCTGTGCTTTTCTGTTCAAATACATGCTTCAATGTATATGGCTCTTGCTTACAGGAAGAAGAGGTGGAGAAGTTTGGGGTAAGTGTAGAGCTGAATGCAACTAAGATAAATAAAGATTATGCAACTCTTAACATACTGCATCCTCCTTGTTAGTGCATGCATCTGAAATACAGCATGCATTTTATTAACCCTGCAATACATGTTTTTTTGAAAACAGGAATGAGGGGCTACAGCCAACATTTTACTGCAGCTATAAGAATTCAGAGTTGCTTTTGTGTAGTAGATAAGTTGTTTGAGTTTTGCCTTTTAAAAAATCGTGCTGTGCAGTTATATTGGAAGGCAAACTATTTTGGGAAGTAAATGAAATAAGTAACTTGCCTTTTAACATGTTAACAGAAAAGTTGAAGCCATTCTGCATTTTCAGCTATAAGATCACTTTGAATTGTGGTAATAATGTAGTAATTTCCTCCCTGAAGTTTGTGTTCAGGCAACCTTCAAAGTACTTATTTCTAGAACATGTTGAAAATGTATCTCACATTTCCTGCACCAAAATCCTCATTGATACTACTGGGAGTGTTGGTTGTGTGAGGTCTGGATCATGGAATGACTAAAGATGAGAGTTCTGATGTTGGCCAGGGAAATTCCTGCCTGGCCCAGGGCAGTGATTTTAAGACTGACTGATTGTAGCTGTATTTTATGTGCTATGTGTGTTTTTGCCCATGAAGTGTTACCTGTGTGCCTTTTAGCAGTGATGGGGACAGTGCCAGGACTTGGGCTGGTCATACTGGGCTTAGCAGGTTTGGGTACTGGTCCCTGATACTGGTGTGGTTGCCCTTGGCTGGCAGCATTTGGTGCTCAATAATCACCTGCTCACAAGGCAGCTCATGGGGAGAAATAGCCAGGACCCATGGAGCCACTGTAATTTCTAACCCTTGGAATTACTGTGAACACAAGGGAATAAGGAAAAATAATTGTTAAAGGAAATAGAATTAGATTGCCTTAAAAAAGTCAAATCCAGACTTGAAAGAAAAAAAACCTCAGTGTGTAGATAAACAATAAAATATTTCTATCATTAAAAATAAACGTAATTTCCTGATCATTGTAGAATAGCTTTGTCCTTATCCATCAAGAGTCAGGAGTGTCCCCTTGGTTTGAATAGCTGTGAACACTGTCATGCCTTTCACTGCTCCTTGTCTCCAATAACATTACTTTTTATTTAATTAAGCTATAAATTGCTGACAGTTTTTAAGCTTATATTTTCTCTCAGAATGATTTAACATATTTGAAAATACTGCAGTCAGCTGTTTTCCAACATTTATTTTCTAAGCTCAGTGTACTTGATTCCTTGTATTTTCTCTAACAACATGTTTCATTCTGACTCCTTTGGCCATTATGGCTCTTGAGTGCCTGATGTTGTTTATTCTGCCACTTGTGATTCTGTAAACACACAAGATCTTGATAAATGTCTTCATGTAGCTTTAAAAAATATTCATCTGAATATTTGAATATCCCCACACAAACCCAGCTTTGAACAACTTTGACATTTTCCATTAGAATTTACATGTGACTTATACTGTGATCTTGATTTATTTAAAAATGCATCAGAACTGGTGTGGCTGTAGGACTTTTGGCAGTTGAAACAGAGGTGACAGTGTTTAAACTATACCCAGATCCGTTGTTTGGTCACTGTTTCAGTGTGAATAGGAGTGACTGTCAGGGAGAGTAACTCATGTTCTTTAACAGTTACAGTATTATTTATTTTTGCTTCAGTTACTGATAGATTTGAGAGCTCAAAATTAGAAGTATTGAGGAGCATCCTATTTCATAGATGCAAGTCTGTACAAGTCTGGGTATATGTATATCATCACTGGCTTCCTCACCTTCCTTGGGATACGTTTTTTTAATGAGCTGCTCTTCTGTGAATGTTTTTAGTTAATTGAAGAAAGAAGTTAAATGTGTAATCAAATGCACTTTGTACATTTAACATAATTTGCCCCTTGTTTGACCACTGTGAGAAGCTCAGTTTTCTAAGAGGTTTGCAGTGGTCACTCACTTCTGTGCTCAGCTAAGTGCAAGAAGTTTCTGTGTAAGCCTGATGCACACAGTGGGTGCCCAGTTCCTTAAACCAACAAAGTTACCAAGTTTGTCCACTTTTAGACTCTACAGTTGAGTTCATAGAGCTGTTAAGGTTGGAAAAGACCTCTGAGATAATGAAATCAGCCATCAACCCAACACCACCCCCATGCTGACCACTAAACCATGTCCTCAAGTGCCTTAAACGTGTTTTTTGAACACTTCCAGGGATGCTGACCCCACCACTGCCCTGGGCAGGCTGTTCCAGGTCTTGACAACCCTTTCCGTGAAGAAGTTTTTCCTAATGTCCAATTTAAACATCTTCTGGTACAACTTGAGGCCATTTCTTCTTGTCAGCTGCGGGTCTTGCAGCACAAGGCTGCAGTTCGTTAGCGGAGCTAAATGAGTTCCACACGCAGCACTGCCCCTTGTTCTTCCCAGCTCCACATTTCCATGTGCAGTCCTGTTCTAGACTCAAATCCCTGCTCTCAATTTACCCAAATATGTTAAGACAAGTGTTATTTTAATGCTGGTCATCTTTTTTAACTCATTTGCATCAGCATGCACTAGCCCTAACTGAAGATTATTGGTATTAATCTGCTTTGGCCTATGCTACTGTAGCTCTTTGTTGCTGTTGAGAACTGAACTTTACTGCTTTGATCTTCTCTCTTGTAGGTCTCTGAGCCAGGGCAGCATGAACTCCAACATGCTGGACGTGCAGGGAGGTGCTCACAAGAAACGTGCCCGCCGCAGCTCGCTGCTGAACGCCAAGAAGCTCTACGAGGATGCCCAGATGGCCAGGAAGGTGAAGCAGTACCTGTCCAACCTCACTGTAGAGACAGACGAAGAAAAGATCCAAATATTGTCACTTCAGTGTGAGCCTGCATACAGCACTTGTAAGTACAGTGAGCTTGAACAGCAGCATGATTTATAGCATTTATAAAAAATGTTGTTCCTTCTCTAGAAATACTCTTTTAAACATTTCCTCCGAGGAGAAAATACTGTAGTAAGTGTTGTTTTGTCAGTTCGTGTACTGGGAGCTTCAGCAAGACAGCATGTGTGTTCATGTTTTGGTTGAGCTGAAAAAACTTTTGTGATTTTTTTTTATTTTGACCTTTAGTTCCTAAACCTGTGTGTCTTTCCATCAGTCTGGCAGGAAATTCAATAGCACATCAACTCTGCTGGTGCCCCACTGTCCTTGCACAGAACTAGGAAGGATTAAAGTAGTCTTTACCATATGAGCAGTAAGAAATGAAAAGAGACAAAATCAATATAGAAACTGCAATGGATTCCACCTTAGAATAAATGAAGATGGTTGAGAAGGAGAAGTTAGGTCAGTATTGACTGATGAGTTTGACGTGGCTTGACAGTCACAAATTGAGGACTACAGCAGGACAGCTTTCATAATTTGAGCTCTTGTCAAACAAATGGTTGTCTGACCTGCTGTCTTACACAGTTCAGTAAATTCTTATTTAGAAATGAGGAGTTATAATTGTGTTTTATTTAGATATTCTAGCAGTTTTCACTTTCTTGAAAGGTAGATTTGTTTCAAAATAGATGACTAACAACCATGCTAAACAAAATTACATTTCCTGCTTGTCTTTTGTCCAAATACAGCATTTTAAGGCTTTTTTTGTCTTCAAATACTGGGGTATTTTGTCTCTGATGAGGTAAGTTCAAAGCATGACTAGAAGATGGCATCTTGAAGATAAAATTTTAAGTCCTTGCCATTATCCAGTATTAAGAATGCAAATCCTTGTTATTCCCTAAGATGCTGTCTTATGCAAATTTTCTTTTAGTGTTTACGTTTAAATAGCACTGAAGCAGGAAACCTGGAAATGGCCATATTTAACTCTCTTTTAAAAAATGTTAAATCCTTCATGTTTGAGCTCATGCTAGATGATCTATGTGTAACCATAACAGATACCAGGTCCAAGAGAAAAACATAAATGTTATCAGATTTTTTTTTTTATTTATTAAAAAAAATTAAAATCGTATTTGCACAGTGCTAGCCATAGATATTTGGATGGAATAATAGGGAATATATACTGACTGTTCTGCTTCATGTAGTTAAGCGGATCAAGTCCATATTTTCCTAAACATCAGACAGGAAAATGAAGTTTAAGTGGATATACAAATAAATATATAGCAGATTGGCATATTCTTAAGAGTACCATTTTTAAAAACTAGAGAAAAAGCTCTAAAGTCCAAAACCCACAGGTAGTAGATCCAGATTGAAGTTATACTCATTACTTAGCTGGGAGAAAGGACTGAGGAGTGATGTGTAGCATGAGGGAGCTGCCAGCCCTTTGTGGTTTTACATCTGGTGGAGTGAGAGCACTGACCTGTGCCAGGGATGTCTCTCCCCACCTGGTTGGATTACCCACAGTCAGGGTAACAGTTTCTCCCCTGTTTCTTACCTCAGTAATAAGCTTCTGGCCTTCAGTGAGCAGCAGTGACACTGCAATCCAGAGTTTCCCAACAGAATTTAAGGAGAAATCAGATGGCCTTAACTTCAGTCTGTGAATTGCTGTGTGATGAAAGCAGAGGCTGAAGCAGTGCCCTGTGCTGTAAATCACTTGTGCCACCTAGTGAAACATTTGATGCCAGTTGCAAACCCACCTGATTTTTAAGGAGGTGCTGTTATGCAATTGCATTGCACACATTTAAAATACAGGCTTGTGGTAGAAGTAAGCAACATGTTTTGATCTTTTGATTAAGTACCTCTATGGCACTTTCAAGAATTTAGGGCTTTTTTTTTAAAGCTCTTCACACATCATCTTCAGTGTGATGAAAGCGTAGTGTTTGGACTAGAAATGGTTTAAAATACAATATATCTTCTTTATGCAGTGATTCCTTTGTCTGGATGGTTGTACTACAATAATCCTGCAACTGAAAGTGCTAGATATTTATATGGAGTTTTTCCCTAACAGTGACAAAGAATTTAAGTGAGAGAAGAGGAGGGAAATCCTCCGAAATGTCTCCAGTGCCCATGAGATCAATTGGCCAAACCACAAAAGCCCATCAGCATCAACAAAACCGAATGAGTCAAGTTCTTCAGGTCCCAACTGTGAATTTGTACCCCAGCAGGAAAAAGGGACTGACAAAGGATCATGTCACATTCAGTGAGTATCTTCATTTCACCGGGCTGGGGAGGTTTAAAGATGTAAGTAAACAGGAGGAAGGAGCTCTTTTGTAGCTGGGTGGTTTATGTGAGATACCATTGTGCTTCATTAAATTAATTAATTTTAAAACAGCTGGTGCATATTACTGTGTTTTAAGAGAGCATGCTTAGTAATTTGTACAGTCTTTTATAACTTTGCTTAAAACAGTTAATGGTGAGATGCTGTCTCCAAATATTTTCTTGCTTCATGAAGTGTAATATATTTGGGTGAAATCATTGAAACAAATTGCAGACATTTAATATTTTAACCTCTGGGACACCATTTTAACAACATTATGGTCAAATGGAGCAACATATATTATTAGTTGCTCCTATTGAACATACTGTTCTTGTCTCTAAATTTGCTAGTTGCAAAGTAGTATATTGTTTATTAAAAAGCTTTTGTCCTATTTACATAACTGTTGTATCATTTGAAAGCTCCAGTTGTGGGTTATTAAATGAAGTTAGCTGCAGTCCATAACTGATAAGAAATTATTTTATAGTATATTGAGCATCAACATAACTTAAAATAGCTCCAGAAAACAGGGTATTACAGCATATAAAATACTGTTTTCAGTTGGTATTTATTTCAGTTCTCCTCTGAAAAGCCTGTGCAGTTTGATAAGTTCAAGAAACCTTTCTCAGAGGTTTTTCTCCATTTGTGTGTGGTGGTCCATGTTGATCCAACAAGTTATTGAGAACTTGAAATAACTCCTCAGCACTGAGTCCTCTGCAGGGTGGTCTAATAGTGAGTAAGAAACACCAAACCATGTGTGGGACACAGGTTTTGCTAAACTGGCCAAGCTGTGGGTAGTGCCCATGAGTGTTGATTTGAGAACTGCTTGTGAAGATCCTGAACTGACCTGGCAGCTCTGACATGCATGGTTTTTAACACAGTCCCAACAATGCCGTGGGCAAGGATTTCCTCCAAGGTTTATACTGCACACAGATTTTTTTTTTTTTTTTACGTAGTCCTTTGCCAAAACCACGATGAATGTATCCATTGCAGTGGTTCCTGTTGGGATATGGATGTTTCAACACAGTTTAGATGAGCAGCCAGCAGTAGCAGTGGCCACAGCTGATCTGATGTAAATTTAAATGGAGACTACCTCCACATGCAGAATTCTCTGAGCATCTGCTCCTGTCTTTGCTGACTATTCGGATTATTCAATATGGTGCTTATTTGTAGTTTAAATAGAAATCAGTAATTCAAAAGAAGAATAATATGCAGTGACTGATCCCAGTTTGTTTTCATAGGTACAGGCTCTCCACAGAAGTCATTAAGCTTGTCTGAGGAAGTAAGTAGTAAGAAACAAACAGATGACACGATGTCCATGGCATCTTCTTTGCACTCCAGCCCACCTGCTTCTCCTCAGGGCTCCCCACGCAAAGGTACGTGTGTGGCAGCATCAGTCCCAGGAACTGGAGCCTAAACCAGGGTGGGCAGTGGCAGGAATATTTGTTGGCAATGACATGTAAGAGAAATAGTAGTTTAGAATATTCATGTCAAGAATAGAATCATGTCTTTCTATGAATAGAGGTGATTTTCCAATGTATTTGTATGTTTTGGACCTTTAAGTCACTTAGTATTTTTAAAAAAGGGAACAGTTGTTTTCTTAAAATACTGCCTAAGTGCTTTTGGCAGAATTCCCAATAGATCTGAAGTGCTGACACCTGCCATCATGCCAGGTCAGATTTAGGTGGCCACTTAAATAAATGGGATTTGCAAACCTGGAGATTTCTTGAAGATGACAGTGTTGGACAGAAACTGCAGCTATTGAGACAACTTTTGGTCTTGCCCAGGGTAGTTGGAATACCAGGTGATTAGATGGAGCTGGAGATGGAATTATGTTCTCCAGGACAGGTGGTTTAGGTTGCTGCAGAAGTAGTGGATCCATCTAAATTCTGGAGTCGCTGTTCATATTCTTTGTTCTTGTGCACAGGGCTTTGTATACATCCCTGTCTCTCATGATGCCCTGAGAATACCTTTATTTTTGATGTCTTCATCTTAAAAGACCTGCATCACTTCATCATTAGTCAACCTTGGATGGAAATTCATTTGAAATCTCTTAACACCACTGAGTAGCCAGCCCGGGTGGTTGGTGTTGGATGGTGTAAGGCCTCTCTCCCTCCCTTCTGTGCTGCTCTGACTCACTGACAGCCCAAAGCCACCGCCTTGGCTTGGCATGGCATGGCACAGTGACCTGCTGCATCTTCTCACCCTCCTCAGTGGGAGATCAGCCTGGTCTGTCCACTTCTGCCTTCACAAGATCCTGTTTCCTTTAGGAGAATGCCACTTATTTTACTTAAACATAGCATATGTATAAAAAGCTTAAATGCTTGTGTTGCCAAATGTTGCTCCACTGAACATCGCTTATGAATATGTTATTTTTGTTAACTTCCACCTGGTTCTTTGAAAATGTTTTGTTTCTTGGAGATTGTTTCATTAATTCAACTTGCTTTCAGCACTGATCTCATTTGATTGAGGTGATCTGTACTTTGTTGTATGTGTTGTGCTAACAGCTCATTGATCTAAAATTAGGTGTTTCACAGACACCTGTAAGACATAATTTTAGGAACACATTCCACTTAATCTTAGATTTCATTTTCTTTTGAGCTGTACCCAAGTGATACACAAACAGGATTGAAGAAAAAAGGATTTTCAATTAGGATGTTATTTTTGTTGTTATTTATCTCATCATCTATCAACATCTGTCTGTGTCTACTTCATTGTAGTTGGCAACATCCAAAGGTCGGATAACTGCAGTCAGATGAATCTCTCTGGCTCTTCCTCATCACTGGCCAGTGAAACCAGCAACAAGAACAGTGGACAGCGCAGCTATGGAATAGGTGGGGCTTATTTACAAAAGCAAATTCGCAAGATTTGCCAAGCTGGAGAGAATTCTGAGAAAAGTGAAAAGGTGGACAGAGAGAAAGAGAGTAGCAAGGCAGAAGCTGAGCATGAACCTACAAAAATAAAGGGATTCCGGTTTAGAAGACTTAGGGAAAGAAGCTTCTCCAGGGAAAGAACAGCTTTTACTGCAAAAAGGGAAGTAGAGCCCACAGAAGCCTTAGAAAGCAGTGGAAACCAAAAGGACAAGGACATTGATACTCTGAGTACAGCAAGTATTTGTACCAACAGCAGTGTCTACACATCCTACTGCCTATGCACAAGGCTTAGAAGGAGGAAGACTATGTAATGTGTTTTTAGAAGGAAGACTGATGTCCATGTTGTGTCCAGTATCCTGAGTTTATCTAAGTTATATCAGCATTATCCATTTACATGTTTAAGATGTTCAATGTGCTTCCCTTCCAGATGTTTGTCAGTTCTTTATAGCTAATCACCCTTACAGTGCAGTGAAGACAATAATGTGAAGTTTAGAAAATCAAGGAACAGGTACAGTGTCAGTTCAGTTACTTAGTGTGTCACAAATGCCAGTGAAACAGTAAGTTCTGCAACATTTGTTAATTAAACAGTCCTTGATAAGGTGTCAATGGAATGCTCACTTCCAGTCCTTTTCAGCCCAGCATATACTTGTATTTAGCCTGTTCATCCACATGTGCTGTTATTTTATGGCTCAGCTTTCAGATAGTGTTAATTTCTTTAATGAAGAGGAGCCCCTTTGTTCTCCAGATAGTTGGAACACTGTGAGGACATTTCTTACTGCGGTGTAGTTGTGTCAATTTAGAGTCCCTTAAAAATGTAAAGAATATGAAATATTAGTTATTGCCAAATGAAACTGAAATTTAATCTTAAAAAGGCTGCTCTTTAAGGTTCAGTTCTATAGTTTAATAATACTGATATTTACTGCTCATATTTGCTCTTAAAATCTTACAGCAAAAATCAAAGTTAAGCTGTGAAATCTCAGATTATGAGCTTTATGCAGAGTGGCTGTATGCCAGTGTCTCCACATGCCATACTGTATCATCTCTGTGTTGTTTATGCACTTAAGGGCATTGGTCTTCTGTGTTAGCTTGTGTGTATCACTGACACTGCCTTGTCATTTCACTTCTTCACCTAATCAATGTAAATATGTGGCAGTCCCACTAAAAGACACAAGTACAGAAATTTAGGAAAAAAAAAAAGCTTGGCTGAAGTGTTAGGTATATAGGGATGTATACCTTATTTGTGTCTGAAAGAAGTTATTTGATGGTAGGTCAAGCAGAGAAAAAAAAAGCTTTATACATTTTGCTCTGAATCTGGTGGGGTCTTCAGTTGTTCCCCTTCTGTGGGAACAGCACTGGAATCTGGTCCAGCTCCTGCCAAGGTTGTACTTCCTGCCTTTGCTTCCTTCTCTTAGTTCTGGAACAGATAATAAAACTGAAATGGATCATATGGCTAATCCCTGAGTGCTAATAGATGACTTTCACCTTAGTCAGCATCTCCTCCTCCACTGCCAGAATCTTTTTTTGAGTCTTGCATGGCAGTATGGCAGAGGGATAGTGGGAAGTGTGCTGCATTTACACTGAAGGAGTCAGCACTTGCAGAATTGGAAAGACCTGATCTGCCTGCCCAGTACTGATGCAGTAGGCTGCTGATTCTGGTTGTGTAGGTTAAAGCTGCTGCTCTGGAGAGTAGTGGAGTTGCAGGTGGGTTATTGGTGTTCCTGGACTTGCATTGGTACATCAGTGATAGATGCTGATAGATGCTAAAAGCTTTAGTACCCTAAAATCCTCAGTGGACTGGTTGTATGCAGACAGAGTTTGGTTGGTTTTCTTCTAAATATCCTTGCTGTAGTGTGTGTGTGAATACTTCACTGTTGTATGTTGATCAAGACATTCTCCTCTCCTCTCCTGTATTTAGGCTATGCCCTCATCCCTTCCACTAAATCTGACAACTTCTCAGACTCCAGTCACAGTGAGATTTCATCCCGGTCCAGCATCGTGAGCAACTGCTCTGTGGACTCCATGTCAGCAGCACTGCAGGACGAGAGGAGTTTGTCCCAGTCCCTCATTGTGGTGGATTCAGGAGGGGCAGAGAGAAAGGAGCATCCTCAGGCACTGACAGATTATGGCCAGCCCTGCCCGGGGTAAGGTGCAGCTGCTTCTGGTGGGGCGTGGTGTTGTGGTGTCAGGAGGGGTAAGGAAGCTCTGGCCAGGACACAGGTGTGCACTCCTCTGTGCTTATCAAGCTTTTGCTGGAAGCTGGAGCACTGGCTGCTGTGTGTGAGCCTGTTTCCATAAGCAGCTTACAATATTACTTGGGGAGACAACAGCTTGTTCCCACTGGTGGAGTTTAGCTGGATATTTCTTGCAGGAGACTGGAAGCTTGTTAAAAGCCAGGATGATACTTAGCAAATTAGTGCCATGGTGAGAGACAGCAAAAGAACAACAGGAGATGATCAATTCTCTCTGAGTCAGCAGTGCCAGTCACTTAACATGCTCTAATGTGATTTGTAAGGATTTTTCTAATTATCATTTGTTGCTTAGGCAGACTGGCAGCTTTCTGCCACTGTCTTTCCGACAGTTTTCCACATAAGAGGTCTTGTTACTTCAGTGCAATGAGAGTTTGTGCTGAAATGATACTTTGAATGAGAAGTTTTTGTGTTTTTCTTGCTAGATGTAGCACCTTGATTCATAGGATGTAATGTCTCCTAATATATCTTGGGATAGCATTGTCTGTCCTCAGTTGTCATGGATTCAGCTAAATGAGAGATGCTCCTTACATTTCTAATTTTTCCAGCACATGGAATCATAGAATGCTTCGGGTTGCAGTGAACCTTAAAGATCATCTTGATCCAACCCCCCTTCTCTGGACAGGGATTAGGATGCTTCCACCCCCATACAACTTGGCCTTGAACACTTCCAAGGGTAGAAAGAAATTAGTAATTCACTTTATTTCATAGAATTAAAATGGGAATTTAAAGATGTGCTTCATCAAAGAAAATAATTCCCTTTCTAGAAGGCATAATATACACTGAGTTCATGTTTTGTGGTTGTTCCTTTTTTCCTTAGTTTCAATGGGTTGCAAGGGAAGAAAGCAGATTTTGTCCTAGGACTTAACAAAATAGAAAAGGAAGGAAACAAAACCCCTTCCTTGCACATACCTAAGAAACATTCCTTGATTTCACAACGTGTCAGTCAACTGCTGGGGGGGTGTTGAATTTTAATGTTGTGCTGCCCATGCATTTGTTAACACACCCAGAAATAGTTGAGAGACTTGAAAAATGTCTAGCAATCCTGTTTTCATTCTAAATTCATACAAACCTGGCTTTATTTTTGCCCCCTTAATTATGCATTTAGAGCGATTAGAGCTTTCAGCAGACATTTCTTTAAAAAAGAAATGTTGGATTTTGCTTTTCAGAATCTGTCCCTCCATATTGTTCCCACAAATGTTACTTATGCCCAGTATTTCCAGATATTATTGGAATTCAGCTGCTTCCACTCTGTCTGAACAACTTGATGTTGCTGCCAGTGAAAGGGTTGGATTTTATTCTAAATATTTATTTTTGTTTTAGTTTATAAATGTAAAGAAAAAGGTGGTAGCAGACTAAATATGAGAGGTGATTTACTCCTCTGCTTTCTGTCAGGCACTGTTGCTGTGATTGGTAGAGAAGAGCTTCTGTGGGCCAGACTTAGAGATCTGGGCTGCAGCCTGGAAATGCATGTTGCAAACTTGTTATTCCCTTGGGAATGGCTTCCTTGCTGCTGGGTGCAGTTATGATTTGGGAGTAGCAGTGTCTCTTGTTAGTGCTCCCTTGTGTCTTGAGCTTGCTGCTCACCTGATACAAACCCAGAGTTGGCTCTGAGTACTTTGCTCTTATTGTAAAAGCTTACAAGTGTATTTTTCCCAATTTCTGTTGTTTTCCAATGTAGCTGGTCCATCACTAGGCCTGCTCTGATCAGAGGGATGGCATTCACATCTTCCATGAGCAGCGAGGAGATCTCCCATGAGCACATCACGGTAGAGGCAGCAGACAGCGGCCGGGGCAGCTGGACTTCATGCTCGAGTAGTTCTCATGACAATTTCCAGAATATCCCAAACCAGAAGAGCTGGGATCTGCTCAGCTCTTACCGTCACACCCAGCTGGACGGACCTATAGCTGAAGTGGATCCCACAAACTGTTACTCTGAGGAGGGTTATTTGTACTCAGAAGCCTTTTCCAAAGCCAACAGGCAGTCGAAAGCCAGCATGGAGCTGGATCAGTCTCGGCAGAGCTGGGCCTCCTCCAGCTCCCTGTCAGACACTTACGAGACAAACTATGGGACAATTAAGCGGAGGGGGCTGGAGAACTCCACAGCGGAGCAGACGGAGGTTTTGGACTCTAAACCAGGCGCTGATACAACTTACAAAACTGTTACTTCGAGTACAGAAAAAGGCCTGATAGGTAAGCCAAGCCAACAGCTCATGGAAGCTGCTACATCTGTTTTTCATTTTGTACAAAGTTGTTAAGAAATGACGTCAACAGGTCTGGGGCTGCCTGGCATGTTGAATTCAGCTTCACAGGTGGTTGTAATCAGAGCACTACACAGTGTGTTTTCAAGCCACCTTCATTTGCATTAGCAATATCAAGGTAATAAACAAGTGCACTTCGCCATCACTTCATGGGTCTGCAGGAAAACTCTCTTCAGGAAAATGTCAGGCAGTTCTTTTCTGTAGTATGCTATTTTGCTTTTTTGAATGATTTTGGAGGTATACTTGTCATTGTAGATGTTCTTCTGAGAAGGGTCAATGATCTCATACTCCTTATAAGGCAGACTTCCCAGGAACTAGAGGGAGGAACATGACTGCAGAGTAGTGTGGAGCTCACCTGCCTGTCTGGAGCTGGGGCACCTTTCATCCACAGGGCTTTGGGCTCTGAAAGCTCAAGGGAAAAGCAGATTCCTTTCCTGTCTTTGCTATTTTAAGATGTCATTTATTTGATTATACGGCTGCAGTTGGGCTACTTAGGAAAGGATAAAAAAATGAAAAAATGTTCTTTGAAATGTGCATAGTTCTGTCAAGCAAGATGTTCTTCCCCTGTCCTAGTGAGTTCAGCAGCCAAAATTAAAGGAACTGGGTTAGTAGCAAGATAAAACATGGAATGCAAAGCTTTCTAAGGCTGTGAGGCAAGGGTGCAGCTGAAATGCAGTTTAATTACTGAGTGGATTGCTGGAGGGGTTTGTTATCAAAGGTAATTGCCTGAATAAACATTGCATGTAGGGTGGAGGTCTTGGATTGTGTTCCTCCTCCTTGGCTTTGGAAAAGAAATCGTGGTGGAGCCTTGCAGAAGATTTGCTCCCAGCTCATTGCTGTGCCTGTGCTGTGCCCTTGCAGCCTTTCAGGGCTGTCCATGAGCATCTGAGCTGGATTAGGAGGTGGCAGGTTCACTGTTGAGTACATGCTGTCTTTGCTGACAGCCCTTGCCCTTCCTTTTAATTCTTTTTCCATTCTGCACCATGTGGCTGTGAGGAGCACTCAGAGTGCTGGGGTAGGGCATGAGTATGTCTGCTCAAGGAAAGATCTGATATGGGTGGATATAATTACAAGTTTGCAAATGCAGATCCATGAGCTGCTCACCATCACACAGTATGCCACAGATATCCTCACTTTATTTCACTGTTTGTAAAATACTGTGGATTGGAATTTCACAAAGGGACACATTATTCTTGCATTACTACAGCAGAGTAAAGGTGAGCTCTAGGGAGCCTGAAGCTTTCTCCTTTGAAGGAGAGCATACCCACCCTTGCATTCCTCCTGCAAATCCAACCAAGAGTGAGGTGAGGTGAGGACCCAGCCCTTCCCCATCCCTCCAGGGAAGAGCAGATCCTCTTCCCTTCCCCTGCTTTTTCACAGAGACCTCATTCAGTGCTAGTTAAATGAAAATAAATCCTGTAATTAAGTAGTATAAATCACTGCCTGTATCACGTGTATCTGCTGAACCCCAGACTGACTGAATTTGTTTTTGGTTGTTTTATTGTCAGCCCAAGCATGAGCTGAGGCCATCAAGTATGAACCAGCTTGTGTTCCTGATACCAAAACCTGGAATCTCACAAGTCTACAACACAATAAGAAACACTCCTTTATTTTTCATCCCTTCACATTCTTCTAAGATAAAAAACTATTACATTTGCTGAAATAAATGAAACTAATGAACATGCACTGTTTAAAATGGATCCACAGGAAGAATGCAAATTGACTTAGCTAAGAGATTAAAAAAATTACCCTGGCTTTGAAACTCTCCTGTTGCAACATGCCCGTGGAAAAAAGCCCAATTTAACATGCACATAAGCCCCAGACCTGGGGTGGGAGGGAAGGGAGGCAACCTAAGAAAAGTTATATTTTGGGTTCAGAGCCTCTGTGACTTGAACTACTGCTGAGCAGGGCAGGAAGGGAGAAGATGAATTCTGAGGCATGGACATTGCAAATAAATAATACTGACTGTAGCCTTTTCATGACTGCACAAGGTGTAATGTAGCCCTTCCAAAGGCTGTTCCAATAACTGTTCCTGGTTTTTTCTCACTTGTAACAGAGAACATAATTTAAGGTAAGGGTATAAAAGAAAACAAAACAAAAACCAAGGGAAAAAAGTAAGAAATCAAAAGTATGAGTGTGATAAGCCATTATTCACTCTGTGAAAATGTAGAATAATTAATACAGACTCAATACACAGTCTGCCTCATAGGATAAATTTTAAGTGCTGCTATTTTTTTTCTTCCTATGGCATAGCCAGATGGTTTCATGTCTTTATACACATCAGTTGATACGGTGATATTTTATTATAGTGAATTTGTGTTAAGCAACTGACCTCTTTTGGGCAATGAAATGGGTGTTGGAAGTCAACCAGCAGTTCCTGCTGTCAAACACCAGCATGCTGCATGAAGTAACTCTGGGCTGGTTGCCTTAATTCCTTCTGTTTCAGTTTCCCAGCCTGTAACAGTGGCAGCAGACTTGGCTGTGCTGGCTCTCCATCCTGCTGGAGAGCTCCAGAGCATCCCCTGGTGCAGCAGGGCCATAGGAGCAGGGACTGTAATAAAAGGTGTTAATTTCAGTCTGAATGCAAACAAGCTTAGAGTCCTCTTTCCACTCAATTGACATCTCACCTAAGGAGTTCACGGATTCTCTTGCTACTCTGACTTCTTAAAATAAATAGAAAACAGAAATGAAGGCATAAATACCTGCTGCTGTCGTTATAACCAGTGTTTCTGCATTTGCATTTTGTTATCAGTTTCTGTTTTGCCATTGTAACATTTCATGATTTTTTAACGTTTTGTTTCCTTTCTTTTTCTTCTTTAACATTTCCATTGCTTATTTCTCGTGCCCAGTGTACTGTGTCACCTCACCTAAGAAGGACGATAGGTATAGGGAGCCACCGCCCACCCCTCCGGGATATATGGGGATTTCTTTAGCGGACATAAAAGAAGGATCGCCCCACCACCCACACCTCAAACCTCCAGACTATAGTGTGGCAGTGCAGAGGTCAAAGATGCTGCACAGTGACCTCTCTAGACTTCCAGCAGCTGCTCTCGGTAGTGACCCGGTGGCCTGTGTCTCCTCGAGGATGCCTCAGTGGCACGGCCGGCAGCCGTCCAGCCCCAGGCTAGCAGAGCTGCCTGACGCAGATAGTGAAGAGGATGGTAGGTGAACACCTGGCTGGGGATGGGGCTGAGCAGGGTGCACTTCACAGGGCTCTTCTGGGCTTTCTCTGGGGTCACTCGTGGAGATTAAAAGCTGATTAATCTCTGGTTACACGGTGGTGTCTGTATGGCTGTGTGCACATGCGTGGCTGTGTGTGTCGTGCACTGCTGTGTGCATGTACATACACCTTTAAAGCAAAGGAGAATGCCTTCCCCTTAGAAAAAGCATGTTGGCACCAAACAAACTCAAAGTATATGTAAATAAACAAATATACATGTAAGATCTCCTAAAGTACAGCTGAGACACTTAAGAGCATGTAGATACTGTTTTTGGTTTTTTTTCTTTAAAATTGGTCCCCTGTTAAACAGTGATGGGACACTGACAGGCTACATGTGGAAAAACTCTAGCCTCCCTGGATTGATTAACTGGTGTCCCAGTGGTTTGGCTGGCATCAGGGTGATGGTCTAAAATGAGTGATTTGGATTTAGTGGAGTGAATTTATTTCATTTGTATTTGGGTGTGCTAGCACTGAGCTGCCTTATGCCTCAGCAGATATTTTTGGAGATTGAGTTTCAAAATATTGAACAAAATAATAGTGAACTTCTGTTCTCTGGAGAGTGCATTTGATGAAACCTGTGTTCTCTGCCTAACTTGGCCTGACAGTGTCTCTTCCAGTTCATTTTTCATGATCTTGTTTGCAGCAGCAGCCAGTGCTGGCAAGCATGGCATTTGTGGGGTGACCAAAATGTGAGAGGATTTTCTGATAAAGACTGCTCTTATATTGTGTCAAAGCTAACTTCAGGTCAGGGGAACTTCTACTTATTGTTTATCTGCTGATTTGTTTTTAATTTCTGTGCACAAATGCGATCTTCTGTACCTTTTGCTGGTGAACTCTTTTGTTATAAGAATGTTGGGATCATTTATTTCCATTTCAGTCTGATTTAAAATGAGCCTGCACTTAGATTAAAACAATTTCTGATGCAAAATGATTGTATCTTGGCCCTTTAAAATCTGTAAGCAGTAGTTAACATATGTATTAGTACTGCAGTTCAAACTTACAGTAAACATAAAATTGCCTGGCATTAGTTCTGTTGTGCTTTTGATGTAAAAATAAGGAAGTCATTGCTTCAAACATTTTTAATCAAATTTTTTCTAAGCCAAATTTAACTGTACACTTTTAGAGGCACCTATTTTACTATTTTTGATGTGCTCGGTTAATTTTACTTGGGATAAAATGCTCACTGCATGGAAATTTACTGGCTTTTTTCCCATAACTTTTGGCATACTGGGGGCTGCATGCTGATAATTTTTGGAGGATCTAGGATTTTCTGTATTGCAATATGTCTTTATCTATGACCATCATACCTCAGACTGCAGAAGCTGTGGATGCCCCATCCCTGGAAGTGCACAAGTCCAGGCTGGATGGGGCTTGGAGCAACCTGGATGGTGTCCCTGCCTATGGCATGGAGTTGGAAGGAGATGCTTTCTAAGGTCCCTTCCAACCCAAACCATTCTGTGGTTGCCTGAGGATCTGATAAGTGGTGATATGGAATGTGTAGTGATCAATGATAAAGACAGTGAGAACGTGCTGCTGAAGGGGTGAAGTTGTCATAGACTCACTGTTATCACCTCACCAGGTGCTGGTCTGTGCCCTGTGTGCCCGAGGTGGGACTGGTGGAGTAACTGCCTGTTTCTTTTTCTTGTTTTGCAGAAGATGAACAAGTATCAGCAGTTTAACCCTTGGGCTATTTATAGAAACCACTCAGAACACAAAGGATGTGGGAGAAGGTCTCATGGTTCTGTTAGTGACTGCTGGCAACTTGCTGCTACTGACCTCAGACCTCACCTCACAGATGAGATGGAACGGGTTGGATCACCTCTTTACACCTTCCTTCACTCTGCCACCACAACCCAAGAAGCTATTTCTGCCTATGAAATAGAAAATCCTGTTCAAGGAATGTGCTGACTGCCTGGGTACCAACATGGGTACCCAGAGATGGACCGAGCTTTGTGCATTGGGGAGGACCAGTTGTCACCACCACTTGAAACTTGGGAGCATTTTTCTGTATCATACCATATAATCCTTTGGTAGTTTCCGTTGTTGTTATTTTCTACATGACTGTTAGAAGTCTGAGAGTGTTATTTTATGAACTTCAAAAAAAAATTATATCAAAATGTCAGCAAAAGCAAAGGATGTTGCTGAAATATCTGAAAATAATTTATTAATTTAATATTTTTGAATGGGAGTTTTCTTTATGTGTGTTGGGAGTGCTCTGGTTGGCTAATATAAGTGTTTAGTCAATGTGACAGTAAATTAGCTACAGATCAACTGTTGTGCTCTCGAAATAAACACAGAAAAGTAGAAACGGGTGCAGAAATTTATAGATTTTAGAGTGGGTTTAGGTTTAATATGAATAGAGCCCAATGCCCTGCAGAGCAGCGTCTGTCAAGGCAGCACTCCTGCTGCTCCCCTCCCACATGGACACAGCAGAAACCTGTCCAAGGATTTCTAGAAATTTTTTTAGCTGCCAGCCAACGAAGGCAACAGTTGGTGCTCTCCTCCCCTGTTAAGGAATGTTTGAAATGTGGAAGCTGTAGCTTGAGGGGAGCATTTGGGGAGATCTGAAGCTTTCCCAAAAGAGTTTTAACCAGGTTTTGCCCTGCAGAGTTCAACATGCAAAGCATGTTCTGAAACTCAAAACTCAGCTGTGTGTTGTGGTTTTTAAGATCATCTCACATGTCCTGGCCTTTTCCCAAAGTTGCACAGGGTTTAGGTGCAAAGGTTATCTTTGAAAAAAATAATAAAAGAATTAGAAATCACCTACATTTCACAATAAATTTGTGAAACAGAATAATAAATGACACAGTGCTTACAGAAGAGCATAATGCATTTTATGATGGGTTAAAAAACCCTGTTGTGTTTATCTGGAAAATACAGATAATCTCGATCCATTTTTTAAAAAATCCTAGTTAAAAATTCTGGTGTTGTTGATGTCAATGAGAATTTTGACTTAGAGCCAGCCAGTATTAACCCGTGATCCTCTAGTTTGACTATGGTCAAAAGAATTGCTCCTTTGATTTTACTTTTAGCCAGCCAGAGTGCAGAGGGGTAGAACTGGAAATGCCTGCAGGTTCTTTTCTTTCTCTTTCTTTCCCTTCTTTTTCTTTCCCTTCTTTCTTTCCCTTCTTTCCTTTCTTCCTTCCTTCCTTCCTTCCTTCCTTCCTTCCTTTCCTTCCTTCCTTCCTTCCTTCCTTCCATACATGACACCCCATTCTAGTGTTAAAATCAGACATGAATGTGTGAATATGTATTTAAACATTTAATTGTAAATCTTTGTTGTGATGTTTACAGCCTAAGCTAGAAAGATGATGTTTGTCATTTTTACAGTGCCTCAAAACTGATTTCTATATCCATAGCTGTGGAGAGCTTTAAGGTTTGGTTTTTTTTTTACCTATATGCGTGCAGGGGTGCAAGGTGAATGCAACATTTTTGGAAAATGCCACAAGTACCAAAAACAACCCAAAGCCTTTGATGTGCTTTCTCCATAGTAGCTAGGGGCTGAGGCAGCCAGGTGGATGTGAATGACCCAGCCTGTGTCTGCCTTCAGAGCAGTTCCAGGTGCAACATTGCCTGGGATGTACCTGTCACAATTGGAATTGGGAAGGTGCAAATGAACAGTGATGCTGAGGAAGAGGATGCCTAACTTGTAACTCACTGGTTGGCTGTATGAATTTTTGGCACAAGTATCAGAGAAGCAAATGGTTGAAAAAATATATTGAAATTCACTTGAGGTATGGCATAATACATGCATTTTGCTTTCTCAAGGCCTTAATGCCTATAATGAACCTGCAGGGGCCTTAATGACTAAAGATTAATGTGTCAAAGCAGTGCAGGGCAGAGTGAGTGTTTTCAGCACATGCACTATTGATAATAGAACTCTTGAACTGATATTCCTGTGGGATGTAAATCCAGGTCCTGCCATCCCATTGTCAGCTGTAGTTGCTTGTTAACTTCTACATGGAAACAGCAGGCTTTGTGTTCCATCAGAAATCATCTGTGTTGTGCCAGGTGAATGAATACACAGTTCCTTGGCCCTGGGGGGGAGCTCCAGCTTATTCCAGCCTGTTGAACAAAGGTGTAGGGGATGGGATTTACTAAAGTGGCTTCCTTTTACCCCAAAACCCAATAGTGCTGCCTTTGAGGACGCAGGGAAGCCCCTGTGGGGAGCAGGGTCGGGGTCTCCTGGCAGTCAGCAAGAGCAGCTGAATTAATTACCCATCCAAACGTGGTGTTTGATGGTGTTTGCACATCAACAGCATCCGTCTGCTCCACAGGGCTTGGCAGACACTGAAAAGTTCTGGTATGAGTGAAAGTCTCACTAATAATATTTTCCTAATAGCCAACACAGCTGGTGTACATAAATCATGCATAAATGATGGACAGATGAGCTACTCCTGCTACTCCTGCCTCGCACAGTGTGGCTTCTCTGCTGCTCCTTGCTGGGGTTTTTGTTTGTTTGTTTGTTTGTTTTTAACTCAACCGATCACATTGATTGGGGCCAATAGCCAAATGTAGATGTCTGCTGTGGGTTTGAAGAGACATTATCCCTTTTTTTGGTAATTCAGAGAGAAGCAATATGGTGGTTAGTACCTGTTGTACACGGCTTAGTTGAAGTGATGTCTTCTGGACCACAGATCCCTCACTTAGTACCTCTGCTAGGTACTTCTAACTCGGGCTCTGATGCTGATAAACAGTTAAAGGTGCCCAAGTCATGTTCTTCCACTGCCATACCTGGGTTTGCTCACTTCCTGCTCGTTGTTTCCTCCTGACTTGTTAGTGAAAGATGCATTTCGGATTTCTGTGATTTAAGCACACAGTGTTTTGTTATAAATCTTAAACTTCCAAATAATTCCCGAGAAAGCAGTGTAGTTTGGTAAAATTGGATTGGCCTCTCCAGTTGCAGAAAGGGGAAAATGAGATCACTGAGCCTCTGAGCATCAGGCTCATCTCCCAAGTACACAAAAGAATGGAAAGACAATGGCTGTGGATGTTGGCAGTTCACATTTTTGCAGTGTGGACAAATTTTGAGTGTTTGCCAACAATGGGCAGTGTGGGGCTTTCCTGGTTCCTTCCTTCTGCCTTTACTCTGGTAAGTTTGTAGGTGTGGCCTCACCTGTGAGTCCTGTGTGTGATTTTTGGGCACCATGATATGAAAAAGACATGGAAGCTATTAAAGGTTATCCAAAGGAGGCCACGAGGATAGGGAAGAGTCTGGAGGGGGGAAGCCTTATGAGGGGTGGCTGAGGGCACTTGGTCTGTTCAGCCTGGAGGAGACTGAGGGGAGAGAGACCTCATTGCAGTCTGCAACATCCTCCTGAGGGGCAGCACTGATCTCTTCACTCTCATGACCAGTGACAGGTCACGAGGGAATGGCCTGAAGCTGTGTCAGGAGAGGTTTAGGTTGAGCATTAGGAAAAGGTTCTTCACCCAGAGGGTGGTTGGGCACTGGAACAGGCTCCCCAGGGAAGTGGTCACAGCATCAGCCTGACAGAGTTCAAGAAGTGTTTGGACAATTCTCTCTCTCAGCCACAGGGTGGGATTGTTGGGGATGGTGCTGTGCAGGGCAGGAGTTGGACTTGATGGTCCTGATGGATCCCTTGCAGCTCAGCAGGTGCTGTGATGGCAGGTGAGTGGTGCTTCACTGGGAGGTGGTCAGAGCCCATGGCTTGGGATGGGTGTGCTGGGGGCTGTCTGCACCTGCTGGAGGCAGAGGGTGTCCCCAGGGGCTGAATGTCCCAGTGGTGCCACTTGCAGAGGGGCCTGTGGAGCCTCAGGGGTGTTCCAAAACCTCTTTCATCATGTTCCTAGTGATTTTACTGCAGGAAACAGTTGAAATACAACCCTGTCATTTAAGTTTTTATAAAACATCAGAATTTTTGAAGGATAAACATACCACTGCCTTTGCAAAAAGAAGAGGAAAAAAAGGGATACTCTCTCTTTAGAAAAGCTTTACACATTATATTTTAGAACGCTTGTATAGAGGGTAATCTATCTTGAATTCCCAACCCAGCTTTTGCTTCTGTTGTGCTTTTTATTGTTTTATCTTTATTTCTGATATACCTGGAATGCAGTTTAGCTTGGTATTAATTAAATTCTAAATATGTGAGCATATTGGCAAAACTGCACAGATGTAATGATATTCCAATAGCAATTGTACTGCACAAGTCAGTGATTGTAAAGTATTCTGTAACAAGCAATGTTTGTCTCCTATTTTTTGATACCTCTTACACTTATGTCTTTTAGAAAGACAGTGCCTCTGTATGCTTTTTGTATTTTTACTGAGTGATTGTAAATATTTGTTATATTTTTGGTTAAGAGAATGTTTAAAAGTACTGTTTATTATCCAATCTATTAATATGTTGGAATCAATAAACAATCAACATGTATTAATTGTTTTCAGCAGCTGTTTCCTGGCAGCCAGTGGAGGATGGAGCTGAGGTGGTACCGAGCTGGGGAGAGCCTTGTGGGAGTGATGCTCACCCTGGGATCAAAGAGGAACCACCACTGAGTGATCTTGTTGTGTTTTCATAGTGAGGACAGTACAGACATGGGATGTTCAGAGGGCTGGAGCACCTTTTCTGTGAAAATGGGCTCAGACAGGTGTTCTGTCTGAAGAAGAGAAGGATCTGTGGAGACCTTAGAGTCCCTTTCAGTGTCTGAAAGGGCTCCAAGAGAGCTGGAGAGGGACTCTGGACCAGGGCGAATGGCTTTAATCTGAAGGAGGGCAGGATTGGTTTCGATTTTAGGAAGAAATTGTTGCCTGTGAGGGTGGTGAGGCCCTGGCACAGGTTGCCCAGAGCATCTGTGGCTGCCCCATCCCTGGGAACCGTTCAGGGCTAGATTGGACTTGGAGCAACCTGGGATACTGGAAGGTGCCCCTGCCCATGGCAGGAGTGGGGGGGTTGGACTAGATGACCTTGAAAGGTGCCTTCCCACCCAAACCATTCTGTAATTCTATGATCTTTCCCTTTTCCTGGGTCCTGTGGCTGCTCAACACCAGCTCAGAGACACCAGAGAGAGCCTGAGGCCCTGGGGTGGGATGTGCTGCCTCCCAGACCCACACCCTGTGCAGCACACAGATGGGGGTGTGTGCTGGCACTGAGAGAGGAACCACAGAGTTGAAAATACTTCTTTTTCCCCCCACCCTTATTTTTGCAGAGGCCCTGAGTGTGGTGCTGAAGGTGGGATGGGCAAGGGGAGCAGGAGCTGAGCTGGGCCCCCCTACCCTGGCTGGCATGGCCCCTTCTGATTGCATTTTCCCTCCATTCCTCTACTGATAATACAAAAGCTAAGCTATGTGGGAGCTTTATGGGAAGGACTTTTTTTTTCAGGGACTGGACACTTGTGTAATGGGTTCTTTGCTGTCAAGCAGGGTCTTTTGCTCCCCCAGTGCACCTGGCATTTTCCTGCCTTCCCTCCTGTGCAGCCCCTTTCCCTGCACTGTACATGGGGATGTGGCTGCACCTCTGCTGCTCAGATGAGTTTTATCTTCACCATCTTACACTCAACCCAGTGGGACTTTTCTGTTTTGGAATCACAGAATCGTTTGGGTGGGAAGGGACCTTAACTCCCAGCCAGTTCCAACCCTCTGCCATGGGCAAGGATGCCTTCCACCAGCCAGGCTGATCCTTCCCTGTCGAGCTCCACCTTGTTCTCAGAACCTTGCTCAAAACCAGCCTGGTTTTGTTCCCGGGAATCTTTGAATTCCAGCAGTTTCTGGGAGGTGGTAAGGTTTTAATTTTATTTTCTTTTTTTTTTTTTTCTTTTTTTTTTTTTTTTAAACTTCTGAAAATCTCCGTTCTTTTTAAAGAAGGGAGAAGGACCAGAGCTGCCACAAGAGGCCAGCATTGCCTCTGGTTTTGTGAGCGCCTGTGCAGGCTTTGCAGGGGCTGTGCACGCTGTCCCTGCGATGCTCAGCCAGTACCCAGCACCCTGGCGGGTGGCACTGGGGACATTCTGGGCTTCCCTTGTTCTCTCCAGCCGTGGGCTGCCCTGGGCCCCTTGGCAGTGTCTGTAGGGACAATGTGGAGCCATGCTGTGCAGGAGGACGTGGGTCACAGCAGGTCACTTTGCATTTAGGACTTCCCAAGGCTGTCTGCTACCTGGTCCTGATTTCTCTTTCACATGCCTGGATGATCCCTTTTCATCCATGAGAGTTATCCTGCCTTGGGGAAGCCATGTTCTCTTCTCCACTGCTCTCCATCCACTGTGCTGGAGGGAGGCTGTGAAGTGTTTCTTCCTATGGCAGAAGTATCAGCAGCTGGTGGGACAGGATGGGAAGGCAGCAAGTAGCTCTCAGATTGTGTTGGGAGGTGTTGTGCCAGGATGGCCTGACTGCAGCCAGCAATTCCTCGTGTAAAATCAAACGCAGGAGAAGCAGTGTCATTACTGCCATTAGTAACTCATTAAGTCAATCCCCTTCATGAGTTACTTGGAGTTTGGGCTTCTCTTTCACCTTCTCTTTCCAGGTGGTGGAAACCCAGCACATGATGTGCAGCATCACTTCCCATCCTCACATTCCATGTCCAAGCATTTGGGTCAGACCTGGCGCTGTTGGAGTGCTGGAAGCTTCTTGCTGTGACAGCTTCACACTCCCTGTGCTCGAGGGCTTCTGCACTCAGTGCATCAGAGAGGTGCTGACCTAAACTTGAGTGTATTCCCTGGGGCACTCAGCCAAGGCTTTTTTGATTTTCTGCTGCAGAGTCAGTATCAATCTGATTTTGCTGGGAAGAGTTAACAATTGCTTGTCAGACTGCAGTAGTGCCATGTGTTATTTGCTCATGGAGAAGTTAAGAATTATCCCTCCAAAGTAAATATGAAAAGAGAGATTAATTCTCTCTCCCTCCACAGAAGATTTCTTGCCCAGCAGATGCTGCCTGCTGGAAACATGCTTTCTTTTTGCTGTAAGGGAGAAGGCAAGAACTGCACTGGCAGCAGCAGGGTCACAGCCAGAGGTGTCCCCACCACCTGGGGACTCTGCAGGCAGGGTCAGTCAGTGCTTTCAGCCACTCATCATTTATTAAGAGGGTAAAATGTGCTGGAGAGACCATGTTTGAGCACCAGGAGGACTAAAACCTGTCCCTCCACCATTCTTTCCTCTGGGTTGAATTCCTGCACTTTTGAGGATGGAGTAAATGCATTTCTCCTCATCCAGCCTTAACAGGAGGAGCACTTCAAGTCTGTGGTGTTTGTGCTATGTGCTTTCAGGCTGTGGCATCAGCTCTTGTGGTTTGACCCAGAATTTGCAGTATTTTTAGCTTTCCTGAAGATCCAGGTCCTGGAGACATGAACTGCTGACATTTTGGGGGGTGGGGGGGTAAGTAAACCAGCTCTTGTTGCTATGAAAACCTTAAAAACACAAACTATAAAAATAATTCTTTAAAAAAAGAAAGTGAAGGAAATGAAGACCCATATTGATTTAACCCTCCCCTGGCTCTTGTCAGCACTGAGCTGCTGGCTCCTGGTGCTGATTTCCCACAGCCCATCAACAGTGTCTTTCCCCAAGGTACTGCCTTGAAGACTTTTACTTGTCTGAGAGAGCCAACAGTCCTGGAAATGAAGGAAGAACCAAGTTGTTTGTACAAGATGAATGTTAAATGGGCTCCACAAAGAATTCTGTTCATTCCCCCGAATTTGTCAGAGGAGGAGAATAATTACCTGTGTCACAGTGCTGCAAGTCAGTCTTGGTTTGGGAGAGAGGGAGAAATATGGTAATAAGTGAAGTACCAATATAGATATAGTTGCATTAAACACTTAAGAGTAGCAATAAAAATGAAGGTTGTAATTGTATGTGCAATTTCAAAGCTCACAACATAATTTTATATCCTCAAACATCTGTTTTAGGATCAGAGCAGAGTGCCACATAACTGGCTTATTTTTATGTCTATCAGTTAGGCACCATCAAGTTTATTAAAAATTCAAACTCATTTGTGTAAACACGACTTGGGTTGAACAACTCCACAGAGTGATGATCCTGGGGACAGTGTGTTTGGAGCAGCAGAACTCCAGCTGGCTGTTCAGCAGGATGGCAAAACTCATGGCTCCAGAGGGAGATGGCCCTTGCAGGAAGGTGAGTATTTTACTTAGGGAAAACTCTTCCAGGATATCAGGGGTTGATGGAGGCTTTCGTGACCTGCTTGCCCAGGATTGTGAGCACACCTTGTCTTCACCTCAGTGTATTGTATTTTTGGATAAATACAGCGCTAATGCCTGACTGCAATGTGATGGCTCCTCTCCTTTCTCTCTTTTTTTTTCAGTGTTAGTAGTGAAGCTGGCTGGAGGGGAAAGTCTCATGGTAGGCTTCTGCTTGGAGGACAAAAGGAGTGATGAAGGACCTGGTATTAGGAAGGAATTCTTCCCTGTGAGGGTGGTGAGGCCCTGGCACAGATTTCCCAGAGAAGCTGTGGCTGCCCCGTCTCTGGAAGTGTCCAATACCAGGTTGGACAGAGCTTGGAGCAACCTGGGATAGTGGAAGGTGTCTCTGCCCATGGCAGGGGGTAGAATAAGATTAATTTTATGAGCTTTATATGGGAGGTGCTGTGCAGATGCCATCCAGTGTTGGTTTCCCAGGCTGCTTCTGCAGGCAAAAAAGGTTTCAGAGGTTTTGGGGAGCAGCAGCACCCCTGGCTCCTCATGGGTGCTGTTCAGGTGGATTTGCTGTTGGTTTCCCAGCTACCTCATGGTGGGATGCTGAGAGCTCTTCTTGCCTCTGCAGTTTTGGTGCTGGGCTATGGTGCCTGGGCAGGCTTTGTGCTCCCTGCACAGGTTGTCATCTCCCATGGGATCTCCCTTTCCTTCACCTGTGTCATCATGTGGCTGCCCTGACTGTGCCTCATCAACTAGCCTGGGAGATACCTTGGCCATTCACTGTCTGCAGAGGGAAGTAATTAAATTCAGTAGAAGTCACCATCCATTTTACAGCAATAGTAATTAAATGTAATTGGAGGTGTGAATTCTAAACAAGGCTGTATGTATTTTTTCAGTGAGATGTTTCACATTGAGAAAAACAAATAAATAACCAAGGACATGCAAATGTGGCGTGTGATGTGAACCTGTGACCTTGATGATGTCCATTACCAGGGACATGCCTCTGCCCTGGCTTAATTGAACAATGCTGCCACTAATGGGTGGGAGAAATATGCTGGTGTTCAAGTACCTCATTTCATCAGCAAAGGAAGGTTTTAAAAATGAAAGCAGCAGCAGAAGCTAGGGAAGCTGTTGGATTCCTGCTGCCTTGTCTCTGGAGGAGGCTGTTCCATTGCAGATCTGGGATGAGGAGGATGGTGCTTCATCTCCTGACTTTGCTGTAAAACCTTTGCTATGCTGTAGAGACCTTCCTGACTAAAACAGGTATTAGAAATAACTTAATTGTCAGGAAATTATATGGTTTAAAAACCAGGCCTTTGGTGGGGTTTTCACAGGTGCAGAAACATGGTCAGTTGGAAATTACCAATTAAAAAGACTCAATTTGGTCATGGCTCTTCTCCTCCAGCCTAGGGAAAATGCAAACTAAGAGATTCAGTAGCTGATGCTTCTGCTACCTGTGCCTTTCATGCCATGTGAAAATGTCACCTGTGGCCAGAGGGAGTCGTCCTGTGCTGATGAGAGCCCTGGGAAGAGGGATGGCAGCTTTGGACCGGCTCTTGGGTGCCTTAGGTTGTTTGAATGCATGAATGTCACCAAGGAAGGTGTGAGCTGGGCCCTCATGGGGCATTAAACGTGCAGCACAGCCCTGGAGCTGTGGGGTGTGGTGGGAGATCAGACAGCTACAGAAGCTGAGCTGGGCAGTGCTGCTGACCTTTTGGCCCTGGTACAGTGAAAGCTGAGGGAGAGATAAACTCAAGGCAAGAGCAGAAGTGAAGACATCATGCCTGGTGATGCTGACCACTCTGATGAGACAAGAGATAACAAGGACATTGCTGGTGAAAGAGTTTAACAAGGACATTACTAGCATAAGAGGGATTATCGAGAAGATTGTATTTCTAAAGGGGTCTGAGTGGAAAATTTTTGTACAAACGTAGTGACCTATAAATACTGGTAAACTGGTGTAATAAACTGGCTTTGCTTTGCTGGCATAAGCAGAGTCTGTGTCTGTCCATCCCCGCAGGGTGTGTTTTATTTGCAGGATTTATCACTCCATAAGAAGGGAATGCTGTGTGGCACCATGCTGATCCACAATGGGCAGTGATGCTGCTGGAGAACCCACTGCTGACCAGCAAGGGTGGGGAGGAATAGAAATGTGCTGGGTTAATTTTTTTAATCTGAATTATTATTTCACAGATGGCTGACCTGGCAGATCAAGAAGTTCAGTGCTGTGGTTTGTGTGCCAGTGGCTTGGCCCCAGGTGTTTACACAAGTAATGCAAACAGAAATGACTTGGAGGTGTCATTTTATGTTTCATCTCGTCCTGTCAAACAAGCAAAGTGGCTGCAGGGGACACCCCATGGTGCCTGTTAACCCAGATCTGCCTGTGGTGCTGCCACTGCCTTTGGTTTTGGGTTGGTTCTGCCCTGTGAGCAGCCTTGGGCTGGGCAGGGGTTCCTGCTCTGTCACTGCTGGCTGCCAGGACTGCATGTGGGGAGTGTCAATAGCCAGCCAGGCTTTTCACTGGGCAAATGATGTGTGGCCAGCTTGAATTCTTCAGATCAATAACTCAGTGACAGGCAGCTCGAGTGCTTGGAAATAGCATTAAGCCCGACACTGCTGTTTTGTTTATTGCCAGGGATCGAAGAACACCAGGGCCTGAATTGCAGAGCTCCATCACTGTGTCAGGGCTATAAGCATGAATATAAAGTGCTGTGGAAGGATGTGTGGCCTCTTTGAAAGGTGAAAAGGAATTGCTGAACACTTGGACTTGCCAGCTGCTGGGGAATGGACATGGGAGCTGGGACCAATTTCAGCCGAAGCTCCATATCTGGTCACTTTGCCACCCAACAGCTGGAGGAAGGACAGGAATATAGAATGGTTTGGGTTGGAAGGGACCTTACAGAGCAGCAGGTTCCAACAGCCTGCCATGGGCAGGGACACTTCCAGTCCAATAGGAACTGAGGTTCCTAAACTCCCAGAGGAAGAAGCTGTGGATAGAGGATGCAATCCTTGTACATTGCAGTATCTGTTGGGAGCAGTGGGGAATTTGGTTGCCTTATGGCCAGGATCCACAGGAAACTCCTTTTCCACTTAGGCTGATAATATTTGCTATACAATAGAATACTGTTTAATCTCTACCTGGGATTTTTTCACCCCGCAGAAGAAACACCTTTTTTGCTCATGTTCCTGAAATCCATACGCATGGTGAGTCAAGCACCAACATCCCGTGGCACAAAGCTTGCAGGGGTGTTCTTTGTGATTTTATTCCAGGTCTTGCATTTAATCAAGTGTAGCTGGTTCTTAAATGCTGCCTCTTCTGAAAGATATTTAAAGAAATGTAAATTTTGAACATATTCTCTTCAAAGAACAAATAAAATTGCTGTACCTGGAATGGTTAAACTATTGTTGCAGTCTAGAGTTCCTCTCCCTCCTTTTGCATTTTAGTTACTCTGATTGCTGTTCTTTTAAAAGCTACCAGTGCTTTTAAAGCATCAAATTTTTGGCTTTGGGAAGCAAATGCCTAGGGATTAATTTTAATATTGCTTTTGCTAATTGCTGGGAAGTGAAAGTTAAGCAAGATAATCAGCTGTTGAGTAGAGCTGGCAGATGACAGTCATTACAGACAGAAAAGTCTGGTGTCACTTGTGAGAAGGTTTAGTGTAGCAGTAGTAAAACCACCACAATGTCATTAGAGTCTTTATAGGAAAAACATTTCGGAAGCTGACTCTGAATCCCAGTGAAGTCTGTGCAAACACTCCTGCTCACTTTTAAAGCCTGAATAAAATCCAAGATGATTGCTAAGCTACTCGTAACGTCTCCAAGGTCAGAGGAAACTCCCTGTATGGGGTTATCTGTGTAAAAGGAGAAAGAAAACAGTCAACCAAAATGCCAAACTAACCCTGATGCCTGAAGAAACAGCATAATAAAAGCCTGCATAAAAAGGGAAGTTTGGATAATGAAATTGTGATGGAACCTGTCTGTTTTCCCCATGGAATGTGTCTCTACCAAGCTCAGCAGCTGAAATTATTCTATTTGTTATTGACTTTACGTGTTGACTTGTGTCCTTGTTGTTTTGTCTTCAAGCTCTATCCAAATGTATATCTCTATAATTCAATATGTATTTGTTTGACATGTTGCAGCTTTTTAATAGATGTCATTTGCCTGTGAACGAAGGTTTTCCCCATCCCTACCACCAGCAGCTTTGCTGACTAATCAAGATGTAGCCTTGTCCTGCTCTCGTAGCCAGAGGGGGTTTGTGCAGCTCTGTGGGGTTTTGTCATTCCTCTGGATGCTTTGCCAGTGTGTTGTGCACCTGTACAATGTCAAATACATATTGGCCACAGCAGCATTTAATAGACTTGCTGATGTCAATGGAAAGTCAATAACGCTAGATCTTAATTGCAGGACATGTCTGGGTCCTGGATCATAGATGATATTTTCTGTGTCAAATAACTTCAGATATTTGGAACAAAACTAGAATATTGTTTTCTCTATGGCCCTAGGAAAGAAAAATAACATTTTGAGATGCAGTGGTATTGAGTGATGTTCATTTTTTTCTAGAGAAAGAGCTGCAAGGTGGGTCCTTTTCTCAGCACAATGAAGCATTTACCAAATTGTTCCACTAAGCCAGTTTTGTAGAATAAAAGGAAAAGCATTAGAGAATTCTCATTTGTGAGATCAGAAAGGAAAAGGTGATGTATAGTCAAAAATACTGATTGAAAGCTACCTTGATCCTTACGAGAGGAATGCAAAATATTCTGGTATGGCATGTTGTGTGGGGGAATGTAACCCTTTTATGTAGTTGATTATTGAGGTAATATTATCCTTAATCAGTCTAAAATTGAATGTAGAACTAGCTGAGGCTCAGATTCTCTCACCTGATTTTCAGAGCCCTGCACTAGAATTAATCCTGGCAATTTGTCCAACTGGGGTGGAAATCAGCAGTTTTAAATCCCCAAAGCTGTTTCCTTGCATGGAGGAAGGAGGGGAAGGAGTGCTGATGGCATCTGCCCTTTTGGTTTACAGCTGGAATCTCACTTAAGTGAGACCCCAGGGCAAAACTGTAAGTATGAGGTGTAAGTTTGGATGCAGCTGGGCACAGCAGGGACAACAAACAGCAGAGCCCTGACATCCAAGATGAACATTCCTTCCTTTGCATATGTACTAAATTCAGAATTTATTGTGGTTTAAAAAAAAAAAAAAAGACTTTCAGAGACAGTAATAACCAGAGCTAAATCCAGCTGTTGATGTGGCCAGTGGTTTTGGGCTCTTAACCCTCAGCCATGATGCTGGCAGAGCTGCTCAGACCAAAAGATGGCACTATTTTTCTATTTCACTGCAAAGGAAATTCCTCTCTAAATCAGATTCATTCACTGTCGAACCTCTCTCAAAACCACTATTTTTCTGAGGCTTTACATACAGCAAAGTCCATTATTCTGAAGGCCAAATTGCTGCCAAAAAAAGTCTTCAGCTAAAAAATATATATCTATAAACTAATAACACATCATCCTGATGAAAGATAACACAGGGGAGAACTTTTTCTCAATTATTAATGGCCAATGTTTGTTATATTGTTGTGTTTAGTCCAAGAAGCCTTGAAAGAGAGAGGCACCTTTTCAACATGAATGGTACTTCAGCCGGCATTTTACAAACTTCACAAAAAAAAAAAAAAAAAAGAAAGATCCCTGGAATATTTAAGTTCCCTGTTAATTTTAAAGAAGGGAAGCTGCAGGCTGTGGGAGAGGTGTCAGATGTGGGATCAGATGGCAGTGCTGCCATCCCCGAGGACAGGAGGGCAAAGCTCAGGGTGCATTGGGCTGCCCCAGGTGGGAGCACAGCCAGCACAGCCCTGAGAGTCCTTGGCTTAAAGCAATTCAGATATTAGCTAAGACAGACTCCAGGTCTTGCTGCAGGTGAAGGTTCCTGATCCTCAGGTCACTATACAAGGTTCCTTCCTCTCAGCAAAAGGCAGGAGTCTGTGCCAGAGCTGGGCACAGGTCCTACAGCACCTCACCTCTGTTTACCCAGCTGGATGAGTTATTTAGGATCAGCATAGGGTTCAGGCACTCAGTCAAGGTGTGTTATTTGTCTCTGATGCTTTTGGCTGCTCTTCTTCTTCCCAGGGAAAGCATCACAGCATGGTGTCTGTCTGGAGCAGGGTCCTCTGAGTGTCTGGGGGGCACTGGGATATTCTGCTTGCCTGGATTCCCTGGAGAAGCAGCTGTGGCATAGCATGGCTGGGATAACCAAAGGCAGTATTTCTGTCTCATATAAAGTCCCTACAACTGCCTGATGCAGCCCAAGAAATGAAAATTTAAAGCAGAAGGGAGTAGCAACAGCGGGTTGAGTGATGGGAAGAGACTCCTGTTCCCTGGTGAGGTCACTTAGCCCAGCTGCTTAATTGGAGGTGATAATGCAGCATACATTTCATCTGGCAGTGTCTATATTGCAGCTAATCAAATAGGCTGAATAGCTCAAGAATAGCAAAACAGCAGGCCCCAGCAAAGACAAAAGGATGAGAACAAAGTTCATTTCATTACGAAAATGCAGGAATAAAGGAATAAAGCATTTCAGACCAGCCTCATTAAAAGCCTAGGCAAATTAGAGACATTATGGTTTATTAAATATTATTAAGCCAAGGACAAAAACCCTTCCTGCAGAAAGCTCACAGCAATGGCAAAAAAAGAAAAGATAAAAAAATGAAAAAAAAGAAAAAAAAAAGCTAAGAAAAACTGTGTTTTCACATAAATGCTGCCCTATAATGTAATCCTGAGATCTCTTGATTTTAGCTTTTAAAACATTAGAACATTTACTAAACATAAATCTGAAATTGAACTGTCCATGTTGAACTCGAACATTTCAGCCAAACATCTTGGGAGGTCTCATAAATTCAGAGAAACACCAGCCAGTGAAAATATTTCCCAAGAGTCCATTTGTGGGGAAGAGTGTCACAGATTTTTCTTTTTCCTTTTTTTTTCCTTGAAAGCTAATTTGCAGTGGTACATGTACGAGTGCATGCATATTGATTTTATTAATTAAAATCAAGAATATACAAATCTGCCTCTGTGGAGACTGTGGGGTAGGGAAAGGGAAGGTTAATCACACTTAGCATTTCCTGCATTCCATGCTCAGGATTCTCTGCACACAGGCACTGTGTGTCAGCCCTGATTGGGATGCAGGGCTCCTTCTGCCCATCTTCTGTCTCTAGACTGTGGCACACATTGAGAGGAAGATAAAACAGAAATAAAGATCCCCTGACCAGCTGCTTGCAATGCAAACTTGGAGCTGTTTGGCACAGCCCCTGGACTGGGCACAGACCCTGGACTGGGCACAGCCCCTGGACTGGGCACAGACCTGTTGCCAGCAATTAGAAAAGGGAGAAGGGGTTTGGGCTGCAGACACAGACATTTCCTAAGCACAAACCAGATATTGTGAGGTTGGTTTTGGGCACAGAGGGCAGGGAGCAAATCTGTTGTGAAATAAATGAGATTAATACATGTGAAATACATCGCATTAATACATGTGAAATGCATCTCATTAATACATGTGAAGTACATCTCATTCTTTTTAGCTGATTCTGACTGACAATGCCTGCTGATGTGCTGGAGTGGAAAGGCAGTGGAGGGTTTATGGTTTGTTGCTACACAAACTGATAAAGGGACCATGAGTAAGTAGTGATTGTTGTTATCTTTGCCACACAAGGACATAATTTCTGCCAAAGACTTGGATAGGCTTTTCATAGAGCTGACTCACACATGAAGCTGCAGTGGGATTTTCAGGTCTTGTGCCCCACTGGAGTGACCTTCTGAATGGCCCAGTGCAAGAGAGGAAGTCTGTGCTGGCTGGCAGGAGTGTGGAGTAGCAGGTCAAGGATGATGGAAAATAAAGCCAATTCTCTGCTCCATCTTGACAGGCTAAAATCTGCCTGCATGTCTGTGGATGCAGTGAAAGGAGTCCCAGTATTTGGTCAAGAGATTAACGTGTCATCAGACCACAGAACACCTGAGCAACCTGGTCTAGTGGAAGGTGTCCTGCCCATGGAAGGAGGGTTAGAATGAGGTGGTCTTTAAGGTCCCTTCCAACCAAAACCATTCTGTGATTCTGTGAGTGAAGCAGCTGCTGTAGCTGATGATCTGTGTGTGCAATGTGCATCTTCAAGGGTTTCTATTTTATAGGGTTAGTGGTCTCTGGTCACCTCCTGTAGAGATGGTGAAGCTGGATGACTCTGCTGGATATGGGCCACACTCATGTTGTCCCACTTTGTCTCCAAGCCATGTCAGAGGACCAGCTGGACACACAGACACGAGCACACAGCCAAGGGTAGGGGCTGGAATGTGTCAGAGATGTTGCTTGTGCCACTGGCTGTTACAAAGCCCAAATGAATTCTTACAGAGGTTGACAAAAATAGCCTCATTCCCATTAATTTCAAATCCCATGAGGTGCCTGTCTTCATTTTTAGGTACCTAAATACTTCTGCAAATCTCCCTCTTAATGCTGCATGAGCTGGGGACTGATCTGGCACATCAAACTTCAACTAAAACAGGAGTTCCTAGATCTGAGCAGTTTCTAAAACGAGAAGCAGAACTTCTCAAACATATGCTGAGGTCAAAATTGCTCATGCTAGTGCGAAAGTAATTTCTGGAGATTGCAGAATTTTTATTTTTAATGTATTTTTAAGGGCTTTGGTCGCAGTTGTTTTTTCATTTATGCTAAGGCAAGAGGCAGAAGATATTTCTATCAGCAGTAACACATTGGGAATTGTTTGGGTCAAATAACTTCACCCTTTTGTTAAACGTTGCTTTTGGAATATTATCACATCTGTTGGTTATATCAGCAATGTCTTTATCCAGGTAACTGAGAGGCAAATATAGCCTGTCAGCTTCTCAGGAAGACAGAGTGGAGAGTGTTTATATGACCCTGCACAGATATTACTTATTTATTTTGATATTACAGAAATCCAAAAGAGAGATTGGACATACAGCTGTAAAATACTTGTCACCATGAAGTAATGCCAACTTTCTGTGCCTGATGGGCTGCCTGTTGGTAATACCAATCCAAGATGGGTGGCTTGGCTAGATGGATCATGGTATCCAAGTGGCACCATGCCCAAATCCTGATACCCTTCTGTGCTGGCCCTGGGGTTGTGAGGATGCTTGAGTGGGTGCAAAGGCAGCTGTTCAGGGCCTTGCTACCTCCCTAGCTCTGGGGGGGTGAAAGGAGAGGCTGTTTTTTTCTTGTCTTGATCAGTTTTTTTCTTGTCTTGGCTTTGCTCAGAGGTCTGAGCAGGCTGAGGTCTCCTGGGCCACTGAGCTGGTTGTCCCTAGCCCAGCTCATTCCCACCTTGGCATCTCCACTTTGGTGAATGCAACAGCAGTGCTGAGAGAGCTCTGCCCTTGCTTCTGAGTATTTTGAATGTTGCTGGAAGCAATGTAAATGTGTTATTAAGTTTGCACCACCCCCCCCCCAAAAAAAAATCTAATAATGAAAAATTGTTTAGAATCTGCTGTCAAAACAGCAATGCTACAATGCCACTTCTGCAGTTACAGGGATCACACACGCATGAGTGATGAGACTTTTACATACATGAGAAATAAGAAAAAGGTCTTTTAAAATACAATTTAGTTTTACTTCATGATTATGTGGAACCAGGATGATGCATCACAGAGATATCCCCATGCCCAAGTATGAAATTGTTTGAACATTTATTTTTATCCAGAAGCAGTACCTTGAGCAATTCTTCAGAATATTCAGAATTGACTAGAATTATATTAGTCACATTTTTATTATAAAGACAGTAATTTATGCAGGTGATTTAGAAGGTTTTGATTTTCATCTCTGAGGAGCTGAAGGGTCAAAACACAAATCAGTGTTGCACATGGCAGTGCTGAACATCCAGGCTATATAAGTACTAATAGTTATATTTCAGTAAACCCTTAAACAGTGTTGTGTGGAGTGGAGAGTCTGTAGCCCTGGAAAAAGAAGTCATGAAGTAACAGATAGTATGGAGGAATTAATAAATATTAATTAATAAATAATAAAATATTCATTATTTAAAAATCATCCTGGGAGCATGAGTCACAATGTGGCCTCACAACTTACCATAACGCAGAGACATCATCACTTTTTGAAGCTTTGTCTGAAGGAGTCAAACCAGCTTTTTACTCCCTGGAAGGTAAAATGTCCCACACATTTTAACAGTTACTGTTTGCAAAGAACTTAAAATGGTTTGTTTTTTTTTTTTTGGGCAAAGAACTTCATATGAAAGGTACTGAATATTGTAAACAGGATCATTATTCTGCAAACCACTGTGTAAAAGATGCAAATTGCCTTTTGTCTGGAGTGAAACAGGCTGTACTTGCCAGTCACACCTGCTGAATCCTGAGACTGAACCTCGTGATCCCTGCCCATAATAAAAATAATAATCCCAGACAAGAGGTGTTACAGGTAAGCCTGCATTTTTTGCACTGTGTGGAATGGCATAAAGACTTGATAGCCTTAAACATTACTTTTTTGTTTTTTCTCCAATGTGCAGGCTTGAAAATAGCAGTTTTATAGAATCATGGAGTCATAGAATGGTTTGCGTTGGAAAGAACCTTAAAGAGCATTTAATTCCAGCCCAGGACACCTTCCACTAGCCCAGGTTGGTCCAAGCCCCATCCCACAAGCCCTTACATTCATTTTGGGTGTCCTCTTCTGGGTACCACTGTCACAACCATGTGAAGACAAGGACATCTCAAAAGCACAAATTGCTTACTGACAGTATTGGATTGCTGGGTAACCATTTGCTTAGGGCAATTACCACTAATTATTTAACAGAATTGGGAAAGCAGAAAAATAGTCCATAAAGGGTACTAGGGACACATTACTGTGTGATAATGGGATTTTACAAAGATAGACAAAAAGTACTCAGTTCTAAATGTGTCTGTAGATGTACAAAAACGCATACAGATTTTTGTTACTTGTGATATTTCATGAAAAAAAACCCAAATACTGCCTTGTATTGAGCATAAGATTAAGTTTTGGCTGGTATTTATTTATGGACGAAGATCTTTCTGATAATTTAGAAAGTATGTAAAGTGCATCTAATTTTATTCCCCCAGATACACACATGAGATTCTGTCTGAGCTAAAATTAGCTGAGTGTTTTTTGTCTAGACCATCTGTAGATGTAATTTTATCTTGCAGAGTACATGCACACCCAATTTTAGCATATAATGACTTGAGCCTCTTGTTCCCTCTGAGGGGCAGGAAGGAGAAAATTCTCCATCTCGGATCTGTTGAATTTTCGCTCTCTCTTGGTCAGGGTTTCTGCTTTCTACCCCAGCTACCTTCCTTGCCAAATGACCTGAAGTCAAGCTTATGGGGGGGGGCTGCGATTTTCCTTTATTATCCCAGCTCTTTCCATCTGTAAAAGGAGTGTAATGAAACCCATTTAGATCACACAGCTGCTGTGAGGATTATTAAATTGGAAGTGGTTTGGACTGTCAATTGAAAGAATGCCCAAGTATTGACTGGTATTAGTTCTGGTCTTTACTCAATTTCTGTAATTAATTAAGATGGCAGCCGTGTTTGGGGAAGAGTTTGATGCTATGAAGCTGCAGGAGCAGGAGTGGCTGAGCTGGCCCAGCACAAGCCCTGCCCAGTTTGTGGCTCTGCCCCAGCCCCGAGAGCCCGCGGGAGTGGCTGAGCTGTGACCCCCACACCTCACCTCGAATCCTGCTTGTGCTTTCCTGGGGGTTCTCCAGGAGCCCTGGGTCACTGCTGGGCTCTGCTGCTCCCCATTCCTCCTCCCAGGGCTGGCTGTGTTCTCCCACTGCCCCACTTCCTCACCCATGGACATCGTGACACCCACACTGTGGTTTTTGGCAGCTCCTTGCTGCACAGCTGGTGCCGTTGCAGAGCCAAGCAAAGTGAGAATGGGCTATTTTGCTATTAGAGCAAACCATGGGTTACTGGTTCCTTTCTTGTAGGGCATTCCAGCTATCCTAGAATCATGGAATGGTTTTGTATTGGAAGGTGCCTTGAAGATCATGCAGCTCCAACCCCCCTGCCATGGGCACTGACACATTCCACTAGACCAGATTGCTCAGAGCTCTATCCCCAGAGAAGCAGGAGGCTCCAGTAATTATAATATAGAAGTAATAATAATAATAACAATGACAATGTAATGTTTTCTGCTAAACGGTATCCTAATTACTTTCAAAAGTTAGTTAACAAGCATTAATTACAGCTTTTAAAAAACATGTTTTTGTAATTGGAATTCTCATTCCAACAGCTCACTTTGTTGGAGTCTATTAGGAGAACAAGAAAAATCTCCTGGTTTAGTCCTGTTGGTAGTGAATGGAATGAAGCCAGTGGATTGCAATGTGTGAGGGAAACTGATCCCTGGAGAAATGCTTGTTTTCTGCCAAGATAGAAAATACTGTTGCATGAGGTGTCTGTGGGCACTGCTCCCATATGTACAGGCATTTTGCATGAAGCTGGCCAAACTTTGTTTACTGAGCACTGCTTTTAATGCAGTTGTAGATCTGAACTGCTGTGCATCAGTGCTGGACAAAACCCTCTAATAATGATGATAATCTTATATTTATTACCTACGAGGCTTCCGTTCAGATGGACCCCCATTGTGTTGATTCAAAATACAAAGTCTTAAATCTACAGAATTACAGCTAGCAAGACCTTGGATTGCACTGAAGTCATAATATTATCTGTGAATCCTCTTTGCCCCTTGTGCTTTGGACAGCTTGAGCTGCAGTGAGGGCACGTGGATTGTCTGGAGTGAGACAGTGACACCACCTCAAGGTGGAAAAACAAAGGAAAAAGGAGCAATGCAATGAGCTGGCCTAAACAAGGGGTATCTCTTCTGTGACTACTAAGATAGATTGTTGGCTTGATTGAGAAATCCTTGATAAAGGATTTAACCATGTAGATTTGATTTCTTTGTTTGAAAATTGGAGGTTTTAAAAGCCTGTACTTAGAGATTTTATCCGATCACTTGATATCAGATGTTTCCTAGGTAGCACAATCAGATGCTATTGATAGTCAGCATGTTGTCAGAATGCTGCTACTTCCTTCAGAAGGTTATGCAAAACAGCTACGTTACCAAAATTAAGAAAAATGAAACATTAAAATGTGGGGATTGGACTCAGCTCCCTGAGAACGAGACTCTGAAATGCTTTCTATAACCTCCTGCTTCACCCTCTTCATATTGACTCACATCATTATGCAAATGCCATAAATTGCAATAAAATCAATTAAAGGGCTATTGAGTCTCATAAAAATATGTACCCATTAGTTTTCTGCTGAGACAGTATTTCTGCTCTTTGCTTTTGGCCAAGGCAGAGAGGAGTGCCCAGCACCAGGAGCACCAGGTGCCACCTTGCCACAGTGCCAGAGCCCAGGTCACCAATGTCCTGCTCACATCCTCTGAGCTGAGAATGCACAGCTGGGCAGGGGGCTTGTGCTGGGTGCCAGGGAGCCTGGAGAGGGATGTTTAATAAAGGCATGGAGTGACAGGACAAGGGGGAATGGCTGCAAACTCAGAGGTTTAGGTTTAGATTGGATATTAGGAAGAGATTCTTCCCTGTGAGGGTGGTGGGACCCTGGCACAGGTTGCCCAGAGAAGCTGTGTTTACCCCATCCCTGGAAAGGTTCAAAGCCACCTGGTACAGTGAAAGGTGTCCCTGCCCATGGCAGGGGGTTGGAACTGGGTGAGTTTTAATGTGCCTTCCAATCCAAATCAGTCTGTGATTCTGTGATTTCCAGCCCTGCTCCAAAATCTGACAATGCAATCTCTCCTCTCCTAACCATGAAACTGCACCCCAAAGAAAGGACCTGAAACACCTGCCTGCAGGCTGCAAGACAAGCTGTTAGGAGCCATAATTGGATAGAAAATGTGGATTAAGAAGTCAGTCTTTAATATTTGTGTTTCCTGGAGAGTTGTATCCTGACTGTGCTTAGGGGTTTGTTCTGTTCCCTTCTCTGTAGTACCTTTGTCACAGAGAGCCCTGATTAATTTCTTAGTCTTTTAGGTTTTGGTTTTTCTTTCATCACGCTAGGGCAAACTCTATCCAGAAAAAACAGAGGGCTCTGCAGGATACTGTGCAGTGTCTGGGTTTTGCATCGTTTTGGGGGGAATTCCTGTAGCTAAAAACTTCACTGCCAGGCTGGGAAGGCTTATGCCTTTTCCTGCAGACCACAAGGACTACGTCACAACCACATAAAAGTGATGCAGCAAATCACTGCAGTGCTCTGCAGTGCAGAACTGGTGCCATTTTTCTGTGCAAATAAGGTTTGCATGGACCTAGCTGGTACCTGAGCTCAACAATATCCCCAGGCAAACTCTTCTGTTCAGCCTTACTGTGCAAAGAAAGGAAGTCTGCTTTGTCTCATCATTTTGAAAATATAGAGGTCATGATACACTAGGAAATACCACCCAAAAAAGGCAATAAAAAATAGATGAAGGGAGGTTTATGTAAAATATGTCTGTGCCTCTAACCCAAGAACCAAGTAATGGCATTCTCAGAGTGCTACTTTGAAGGAATTTTACTTGAACATGATTTAATGTAAAACTGGTGTATTTGCATTGTTGTATACAACCTTATCTTATTTGGATTTAACAAGACCTTAATGTGAGTGTCCAAGACCTGACTTGTCTGAAGGGTAGCTTAGGAGAAAGTGCAATTGCACTATAAATAATTCACTTTGGTGCCTTGGCTACCATCCACTATAGCCCTTTTGATACCCCATAAACTCAAATGTACCATGCTATTTCTCTCCATTTTAAACTGCTCTCCCAGGGAAAGCAAATGGAATAGCACCACCAGACCATATGCTGTGGAAACCAGGGAGGGCATGAAATTGCAGAGGTACCGACACGTGCTGGATTTTTCTGGCTGTTAAGTTCATGTGATAAAACACAGCTCATTCCTCTACCTCTGTGTGATATGCATTGAGAAAGTTTTAATATCACAACTTCTTTGTGGGATGCAATACCATCTGGAGTGAGGATGGAGAGTTCTCCCTGGGTGTTTTGGTGAGCAAAGAGTGTGCTGGTGCTTGTCCTTCCTCATCTGCTGCTGAAATAGGGAGAAAAGGAGCCAGTCCTGCCTGATGGGCAGCTCTCCTTGGCTCCATAACTTGGGCATGATTGTTTCTCAAGTCCTAGTGTTGCAGATCTGGCAGAAGTTTATGAGAATGGTGGGTGCTTCACACAAAAGATGCAGCTCTCTTTAAAGCATTGTGGTGTCCTTGCTTGTTGCACATGATCCTGTTCTGTGACAAAATTCTGGAGATGTTAGACCCAGCTCAGTTACTGTTATGGAAAGAGAAGGGAGAGCTCAAGCTCTGAGCAGGTGTTCACATCAGAATCCTTTATCCATCTACATCTGGGTTTAGTTAAAAAAGTGGGGGGTTCACCACAGCCCTTCTGCAGAGTCCCAGAGTCGTCACCATGACCTGGTTTCTCCTTGCTCTTTCCCTCCTTCCCTCCCTCCCTCCCTAAAGGTTAGTGAACGGATTTTGGGCTAATGCTGGAGTGAGAGGACTCTGGCTTGTGGGAACCTTGAATGTACTGATAAGGAATCTCAAATGAATTTTCCCCAAGTTATGAAATGCATGGCACCTCTAAGGCTATTGTCCCATCTGGCAGGAGACCTGGAATCCCCACTCTGCCTTGTACAAGCCTCCATTAAGCAGTGTAAAATCGCTCTATTTATAACTCATTTTAAGGTCTAAATCTCAGGATGAAGTTTGAAATGACTAGAGCTTCCTGGAAGGCAGCCAGGCTTTGTCTTGCCCTTTTCTTTTTCCTCTGGAAGAATAAAACCACAGAAAACCACATAAAAACAGAAAAAGTAAGGTAGAGCAAGGGGGGGAAAGAAACAAGCTGGAGCTGGCAGGGGAGAGAAGCTGCTCCTGGGCCACAACCTCTTTTTGAAGGTTTTACAGATAAGAGGTTGCCTTGGGGCCTGGCGTGGAGGGGATGTCTTGAAGGATGATTTTGGGATTTGCTAATCCAAACCCCTTTCTAATCAGTTCTGGTATCCCTACTCCCAAATGTACATTGGCCTCCCTTCTCTTAGTGTTAAGTTAGTTCTTTTTTTCCCAATTTCTCAAGTTATTCATTATTGCTAAAATGAGGTGTGAGAGCAGAGCTCCATGTGTGTTGTTTGATGGCAAATTCCAGGCTAAGCTGAAAGCAATTTCCAGACTCAAGGAGCTTCCAAATACAGCAGTGACTCAGTTTCTTGGGTTTGCAGTAATTTCAGTTTAGTTTTTCACTGCAGATTGTTTTCCTCAGCTGATTTTCTAACCAGGCTCTGCCCTCCAAACCCTGAAAATCACATATTTCACCACAAGACCCCCTTCTCTCCACTGCAGCACTTGCATTTAGTGCAATTCTCTCTGGAGTTACCCACTGGCCTTGGTTATTACTGAATAAAACCTCCTCTCACTACCAGCTCCTTCTGCTTCGTTCTGCCAACAGTGGCAGTCCAACGTTTGTAAGGTAATTGCAGCTTCTGTGACCTGTGATGTGAAAAAGGCAATGGCAGTATTGTGGAATGAAACTAAGAGGGTGAATTGGGCACTGGGAAGGGAAAATGTACCTGTTTGCAGACAGTCAAGTAACCAAGAAAGGATAAAAATGAAAACTTTGGGGGTTTAATAGTCTGGTAGTGTGAGCAGGATGGAGGTGAGCCTCTGTCCTCTGCTGCAGGTCCAGGCTGGGCTCCACCAGAGTCCCTGGCACCTCCCTGGCTGGTGGCATGTCAAAGGCCACCACAGACATGTCACCTCTGAGTGGTTGATTCTGTTGATGTCTACACCAGTTAGCTCATCTTTGGAGACTGATGCTTCTAAAGGAAAGCAGACCCTGGGATGACTGGCATCTCTATAAAGGCCTTGTGAATTTTGCAAAACACTCCATCCTGCTTCTGACAACAGCATCACTTTTTATTACTTTGCTTGCTTTAGTGTAGCTTTCCTATAAGTTTTGGGGTCAAATGGGCCCCAAATGTCCTCTGACCCAGTGTGCTTTTCCTCCACTTTGTGTCACAAGCTGTGAATGTCACATCCTTGTGTTGCAAAGTGATAAATCACTGCTGCCTTCTGACCATGGAGATGGTGGAAGGCATGAATAATATCCTGTCGTTCCTGGCTGGCAGTAGGTTTTTGGCATGTTGAAGGAAGCAAGATTTGTAATGGGTTAATGCCTCCTTGTGCATAAGCTTAACATTAAACACATGCTTAATAAATTTGTTTTCTCAAAGCAGGGCCTGCAGCGAGTGACTTAGAGCTGGACTTTTCTAGGCTCTCTGCTTTCACTGACTCTTTCTATAATGCTGTGGAAAGTCATTTAAATGTCTCCAGTATGTAAGTTTACCCAACTGTAAAATTGGGTATAATAAGGCTTGCTTACTTTACAGCTGAGGTTTAATTCAATAATGTTTGTTGTGAGTGTCAGATCTCATCTAGGAGGTATAATAGAAAAGGTGTTATAAATGGGCAGCACGGGGGGATGTCCATTAGCAAAGTCATTGTTATAAGAAAAGTCTCGCTGGAACAGAACACAGAAATCAAACAGCAGCTGACAAAACCAGATAATGATCTTGCCTGTAAAACGTAACCTTCCAGATAATGAGATGAAGGTGTTAGGAAGTAAGCTGGTGTGACAGAATGACAAGTGTCACTAACTGCCTGGAACCAGTCTGTGTGCCAAACACAACCCCATCCCATCCCATCCCATCCCATCCCATCCCATCCCATCCCATCCCATCACTGTTGGGATGTACCTGCCTGGCACCTGCCCAGCCCTTTGCCCTCTGCACTTCTTCTGGTCAACGTGGCAGGAAGACTTTCCAGGGTAAAGCAGAAACCACATGGTTTTCACGGGTTGGGAAATCTGCCTGCTGCACACTCATCTAGACCCCAAAAACGCCAGTAAGAGCAATACACTTATTTTAGCTCAGCTGCCCTCTGGCAGCTTTGTTATGCTGAACAGCCCTGTTGAACAGTGTATGCAGTTTGTTTTAAGTGCACATTTGTCACCTTCATGGGTGATTTATAATATGAAGCACATTCAAAGAATAAGGAATGTGGTTTGTCCTGCCATAAAGATTTTTGTTTGTGTTTCTGCTCTAAGTGCCTGTTTGCTGCAGAGTGAATCACTGGGGGGTTTGTGGGAGGTGGGGTTCTGCTGAAAGCTGTTGGTTTTTATTAAACTCCTCTGTGTTATTTTAAAGGCTGGAGGACAGCCAAGCTGGACACTGTCTTGTTTGGCACATGGAAAAGTTAATTGCATCAAGGTGCCAAAAGTCCAAAAGGTGGTAGTAATAGGGTGATGAGGGATAAATTGCTCTGAATATAGGTGACAATAGAAAAAGATCAACTGTGGGCAGTGTGCACTGGGTGAAATCCAGCTGTGCTGCCACACCCAGAATCTGGTTCCAAATGTTTTGGAAGTGGTTAGGGTAGCCATCCTTGCTTTTCTTCTTCACTCAGGTATAATCATTAATCTAAATAATGTAACTAATGATATGAAAACCCAATTTTGACTGTACCAGGGATGGTGTGAAGCTAATGCTGTGCAAGCCAGTGTGCCTCCCCAGGACTGCTGCCCAGAGAAGCAAAAGCACTATCAAATGCTTTAACCAAAGAGGTTCAAATTTGGCTGTAATTTGGCCAACAATTACTTTGTAACATGGAAACCCTGAGGCCAGATAGGTCTTTCTTATCCTCCAACACTCTGTGGCTTTCCTGCCTTAGGTGTTCTCTTTGTTTGCCTGGTTTCACAAAGAAAATTGCCTTGGTCCAGGTGAGTGTTTTAGATTTATTTGTGAACCATGTGGTGTTCAAATCACTTGGTGTGAGTTGTAGTAATGTCCAGAAGCTGTAGCTGTTTAAATTATAATTATCAGATCAATCAGGCAAGTCTGGAAAAGGTGTCCCCAGAGAAAAATCCTTCTGGTTCTGCTTTTCCAGTGAACTCAACAGCTACTTGCACTTACTGTATATTACAGTCCTTTTTTGACTTTTATATTTCATGCTTCCACTACATAGCTCTTTGTTTTCAGTGTTAGGAAAATGTAGCCCACTTCTCAAAAATTAAGGGCTTCTAAGGGCCTCAATTAAATCTGACTTTCTAAAGAATTTCCTCTATTAAGGAACACATCCTCTGCTTTTCTTTCCCAGCCTCTCCACAGTGCAGAGTTCTGCTGGGAAAGAACTGTACCACTGACTTTGATAGTTGCCATGTTACCCTTATAAATGTCTCCTCTGTATATTAATCTTCCCGTTGCATGTTGACACAAGCCAGGACTCAGTGCCCTGGATGGAGGGGGGAGTTCCCCTGATGCCTTGTGAAGGCTGACCTAGAACAGAGACTAGACTGAGCTAAAGAATAAAGTAGGGATTTACTGAAAGGCCTCAATCGATACACCTTGGGCAGTACAAGAGCCCAGCCAGGGCTACACCCAAGATGAACCCAAAATGGTCACAAAATGGACAACTGGTCATGGGGTCTGTCACTTTTATAAGTTCTGGTTCATTAGCATATTGGAGTTAATTGTCTAATTATAGCTTTAGCTTATGAAGTCCCATTCTTCTTGTTTTTCTCTCTTCAGTCCACTGTTTATGCTCTTGAGCCTGCGATTTGGATCATTTGTCCTTGGTCCCCAGCTAGAGAAGGAATTGTTTTGTCTCCCTACTCTGTGCAGAGAGCTCACCATCCCCTAATATGAAGCTCAGACCCACACACTAAAGCAGCACAGAATCTGAAAAATATAAAAGCTAAAACCTGAGGCATCACCCTTGTGCCTGGCTTTGCACAGGGCTGTGATGGGGACGTTGCAGAGACCCTTGAAAGCTGCTGGCCAGGGACATAGTGAGGGGCTGGGCTCAAGCATGCCTGACAGATCCTGTGTAAAACCCTTCAGACAAGCCTCCCTCTCACACACACGGTGGGTAGGATAAAAGATGGCCAGGGAATAAGAGAATGACAGGCTAAATAAGCAGACAAAAATAACAAGTTTAAATTCAGCCAGGGCTCAGATTTCAATCTGAGAGCGCAGTGCATTTCATTGCATTAAGGGCCAAGGGATAGAACAGGTCTCATCTCTTTCACAAGTGTAGCACACTGGACATGGAGATCAGTCAGCATCCCCTCTGTGTGTGAGGAAAGGGCTGGGCCAGCAGGGCCCTTTAGTGACACAGAGAAAGACCCAGAACAAGACCCAGAGCTGGACTGTAGCTACGGGACCTGGCACAGGTGAAGCCTGCCCTCCGGGGTGAGGAGCTTCAGCTGTGTCTGCAGGCAGAAAGCCAACGGGAATGCCTGGCTGAGCCAGAGGCAGGGTGCCCAGCCAGAGTGATTCCCAAGAGATGGCTTAAAATTGAAGATAAGTCAAAGGTCTTGGAGCTGAGGAATGGGCTGAAAAATATTGCTGCTAAAGGGAACACCACAGAGCTCTGACCAACAATTCCTTACGCTGTTTCTCCCAACACATTGCTTCCACCATGGCAATCTGTTTAAAGGTGCTGCTGCTTCTCGTGCTTTCTCCCTCCTTATTTATTTTGAATGTTGCCTAATGTTTATCTCGCTATCCAACTGACCTTTCACTTTTGCTCTTTGCCTTAAGACAATCTCTGGACTCACTTTGTCCTTTGCAGTGGTGCTGGAGAGCTCACATGTGCATCCCAGTCTGTCTGTGCTGTTCATCCTGTTTCATGGGAGCACTAAGGAGTCTTCAGCTACCAGCCTTGTTCTTTCCTCTTCCCAGCCTGGCAGGGACCAGCAATGCCCATGAGCAGGTTGTCAGAGGTGAAACACAAACTTTTATGCACTCTCTGTAAGTGTTAATGAACCTTGTAAAGCAAAAGCTCAGTGAAGTATGTCGAGCCCCAGCTGTTCTCCCTGGGGAAGATAACCTGGCAGAAATAACATTGCTGTTTGCTGAAAGATTCTTCCATTTCTAAGGCTGGTGTGGATATATAGGAGGTGCTTGCAGAGGGAGATGCTTGCAAAGGGATTGCTGCCCTTGGAGATGTTTCCTGCTAAATATATCTTCTCTCTTTTTCTTATTTTTCTTTTAAATTCCTAGTCACTGCCCTCAGTCCCCCTCCAGTATTATTTCTGATGTCCAGGAGGGGAACCCAGTTTTATCCACCCCAGAGAGGCATACTCACAGAAACACAGAGTGGGTCAGTTTGGAAGGGAGCACAGTGGATGCTCCAGCAGGGCCTCCCTGGGGCACACTGCGCAGGATTGCAGTCAGATGGTTCTGCAATATCTCCAGTGAGGGAGAGTCCACAACTGCTCTTCCCACAGTCAGATTTTGGAACCAGTTTGTGAGTCTTTACTAGGCAGAATCACGTTTCCAGTAGTGCATCTCAGTGTGCTTCTGGAGAAACTCAGAAACTCAGCTGAAGGGCAAGGATAATATCCACTGCAGCAAAGGATGCTGCCAGGTGCAGATGGCAAGTCCTAGGACAAAGGCAAAATGAAACACAGAAGAATGGAGTGACACTAGAAGGGAAAGTCTCTCTGTTTTGAAGTCAGTAACAGAAATGTTAAGGCTAAGCAGCCTCTCTGAGTTAGTTATTAATAACCTACAAATGAAAATGAATTGACACTGCTAGCCTGGCTGCTTGCAGCTCTCTTGGTGAGTATCTGCTGTGTCAGTTAAGATGGACATCTTTATTTGAGTTATGTTACAAGAAAGAGGGAGGGTTATGCTCTTACAAGCTACCCACTAATTCAACTGTTCAAACAAAAAATTTTCTTGATTCACTCTAATACTTAATACAACAGGAAGCCCTATAGTTCTGAGAGAAAAAAAATGTTCCAGCTTTATATAAAATATTTTTGGCATCACAAAAGATCTACTATCATCAGTTAATTATTTATAGTTATAAATTGTCACTGTTGCAATTTTTACATTGGCTATTTCTAAAGAAATAGAAGATGAGATGTTTCTTTCTGGTTCTGTTTTGTTTTATTAAATTGCAAGGTGTGATTTAAGTTTCTGCATTCAGGCTTATTTCTGTCTCCCATTGGGATAATACAATCAAAAATAACTACTATTGCTTTCATTTTTAAGAGATGATTGATGAACCAGCTCACTTACATGTCCTGTATGAAGTTAAATTAAATAAATATTTTAATACATGTTTTGATAATCCCTTTTTTTCCTTTAACAGCAAAAGGATATTATTTAGAATAGAAGAACCAAAGACGAGAAATCCCAGAGGTGAATTTCTTATTGTACAAATTCCCAGGCAATAAATGAATGAATACCCTTTAAGTGAAGATGAATTCTAATCTTTCTTCTGCAGATGAAGTGCCCATACACTAGTCATGAGACTGAAAAAGGTATTGCTGTCCTTCATCTTATGAAATCTTATGTGATATCTGACTGGGGATCACTAGGTGGGCTTCAACACATCTTGAATGCGTTTGATGGTCCATATGTTTAAAATTTGTTCATGTAGCCATATGTTGAAAACTTTCCCAAATGCTGCTACTTCTTATTTTTAGGCTGTTTCTGTTTTTAAGTTTTAAGAAAATGACAGTCTAATGGTGTGACCCCTGTTACTCCAGACTGTGCCAAACATATTGTAGTCAGCTACTCCACAGTGACCCTAAAGAGATGGAAAGTGTAGGAGTGAATGTTAGGGAAGCAGAGAGAAAAGCCTGGCAAGTGAATGCAGGGAGGAAAATGAAGACAAATGTCTGGAATGTGCTGTGATTATTATCTTTCTCCTTTCTTGGTAATAATTGTGCAAAAAAAAAAATTAATTCAGAATGTGAGGATATAGTAATTGATAACCAAACTGTGATATCTCTGTATAAAATGTTGCAGATCATCAGCCTACCACTCTCTCCATATGCACATCACTATAATTTTATATTCTCATCTTTAGGGCTTGTTCATGCTCATGCATGAATTAAATCTCTTTCTGTATAAATGATTATATTATGGACCTCTTTTAAGGTTATCACCTTCCTTTTGAACAAAGCAGATTTGAGTTGAAACTCAGAAATTATCAGTTGTCACTTCCAAAGTGGCATTCACTGGTGAGCCATGCTGGACCAGTTGCAAGACAAACAGATAAATAGGTGGTAGGAGCTCCCTCCCACACCTGCATGTGTTTCCAGGCTACTGAAGCTGAATCAATAATGCAAAGAAGCATGCCTTTTCTTCTCCATTTCCTGCTCAAGAGTGCAGTATATGCTCAGGTTGGGTGGGAAATGCCATTTCCCCCATCTCTTTGTGCAAGTACTAAGCAACTTCAGCTGAAACTGAAAGGCAGCAACACAAAAGTGTGCAAAGGAAATCACTTCCTGAACTCTAATATATTAGAATATGAACCATGGCAATGTAAAATGCCTAATCCCTCTATCAGTGCTGAGTCTTTAGTCTAAATGCTAAGAGGAAATGCTGTGTGCAGAATTTAGACTGAGGACTTGAACCTGATAGGGGATTACCTATCTGATATGACAAAGAGAAATGACCAGAGTTACTGGGGTTAGAAGAACTTTCTGGAGGGAGATTTAAAAACTCATGCTTCTGAATCTGTATCAGTATTTGTCCAGGTCTGGGGCAAGCAAACATAGAATCAGAGAATGGTTTGGGTTGGAAAGGACCTTAAAATTTATCTAATTCCAACACCCTGCCATGGGCAAGGACACCTTCCACTATCCCAGGTTGCTTCAAGCCCCATCCAGCCTGGCCTTGGACACTTCCAGGGATGGGGCAGCCACAGCTTCTCTGGGCAGCCTGTGCCAGGGCCTCACCACCCTCACAGGGAAGAATTTCTTCCTAATCTCTAATCCAGTGCTGTCCCCTGTCACTGTGAAGCCATTCCCCCTGTCACTCCCGGCCCCTGGCAAACTTCAGTGCAGCACAGACACAGCACCTGGCTAATGGCTTTGGTTCAGGTGGGACATCAACTGCAACACTGATTAACCAAGGTTTAACACAGCAATCAGTTAATAGTTAAGTGTGCTGTGCTCTCCGTGCCCCCTGCACTGACACCAGAGAACTAACACTCTGCTTTTGTGTCTGTCTGACTAAAGCAGTCTGAAGGTAATTTTTCAGGAGTCAGAGCCACCACAGCACAATTAGCACAGCACAACTTGCACACTGCCTCAACATATCAAGGCCTCCAATGTGTTACATATTTTGCAGTTTTTCTGCCAGTAACAAAGGTAATGTCAAAAGACATTTTTTGGATGCTTAGGCATGTTTCAAGCACTCGCCATCAGACTGATACAACTGAATAAACAGAGAAAATTAATTTATAGAGCTGTTAGCAGAAATGTTTGGAAAACATAAAACATTATTTATCTGCTATTTCATATAGCAGAGTGAAGCTCCACATGTTCTCTGCTGTACTGCTTTGTCCTGGCCACCCCCCATGGCTCTCTGGGGCTTGGCTGGCCCAGGATCTGACTGCCCAGTTCTGGCAAATTTGGGAAGAAATTTACTTTTAAATTCAAGTCATAATTTATAATATCCTTAGGCAGTCCCAGGAGGCTCTGGGGACTCTTTGGGGTTAGCAGCTTCAAAAAGCCCAGAATCAAATGATATTCCATTTAACTCTATTAATATCAGTCGAATTATTTAAAGGACAGATTTTGTTGTTGGTTTAGATTTTTATGGTGTAAAAACACTATTCAGACATCTCTAACAAAGGAAAAAAAATTGTTTCAGCTCCTGCTGCAGGTGAATATCTGTCATTTGAAGATCCATGCCATGATGAAACTCTGCCCAGTGATGGAGCAGGTCAGTCCAAGTGTCACCACTCAACATGTCCAAAACCTAGAATCAGTGCTGTTCTCCCTCAAAGAGCTGGCTAAAGGTCTGCATGTCTGCAGGTGCCTTTGGAAATGAGGGCTCTGACCATAAGGGCAAGTGAAAGAAAGAAGGGGCTGGGAACTGGAGGTGAGACGGGAACCCTCCTTGCTCTTGTGATGCATGGGCCTGCTGGGTGCATGCTATTTTGGGTGAGAACTGTTTAAGATTTGCTCTATTGTCCTGAAGGCAACTTTTTCTGTCTCAGACCTGAGGGAAAACCCAGTGAGAGAAGTTGTGCTGGGAGTTATGTAATGGAATAAATGTGTGTGTGTGTGTGTGTATATATGTATGTATATCTATATTGGCCTCACACAGAGTTTGAGTTGAGAACAGCCCCCCCCAGACAGTAACTTGGATTTTATACCTTGGAGAGGCACCACAGTGCAGCAGGAGTGCAGCTGAACCCAGAAGATATTTTGCAGCAACTGCTTGCCATAGGGGCACCTCACGTGGGGGTGCTCTGCAGGTCCCCTGCCCATGTGCTGTGGGGTTTGTTTGGGCTCTGGGCCATCACATGCTTCCCTGCTTGGTCCCTGGCAAGTAAAGCCCTTTCATGTCTCTGGCTCAGTTTATTCAGCCACAGGACTATCTAGTACCTCTTGGACAAGGTTAATGCAGCATCAGGAGGAGCTTCCCAGTGCCCTGGGATGAGTGGTGCCACACAAGTGCCAAGCACTTTTATATAATAAAGCACTTAATAACTAAGTGTGCCTCTCAGAGAAGAAAATCCATGAGGAACTCTGCAGTGGAGAGGGCACTTGGCTTTCTATTGCTGTCAGTGCTCAGTGAATACCCTGGAGAACTGTTTGAAATGAGTGTGGTATCTTCCAGGGAGATCAGGGCACTTCCAGAGGGGTTTTGCTCAGAAACCTGTGAAGCTTCTGTTCCTATAGCTTTTGACAGCTTACAGCTTTCTCTATTTCTGTCATAATAATTCATTAGGTTTTGTCAAACTGTTCCAATTGCTATAGCAACTCTAATGAAATCTTGCTCTCTAAATAGCCACGCCAATTTTATCGGGTCAGAATCTGCCCTTTCCAACTAATTCACTCCCTTTTGAATGTACTTTTCCCTCAGTAGTGAGTTTGCAGCGAGAAGGAGCCAAAAATTATTAACCCAAATATTTTTTTATCTTTTCAGCTTAAACCAAATGTAGGATTTTTTTTTTTTTTATATATCATGTGTGTAGTCCACTAATGTTTGTGGAAAGACAAACCCTCTGGAGAAGCAAGACAAAGCCTGTCTCTTGTTCCTGTGATGCTCTTGCTGGCTGACCCGGGGATTTAGAGCAAGGCAATGAAAATTCACCATCATTACAATCCAGCACGTGTAAGATTTCTTTGAAATGCCCTATAAATCCAGGGAGAGGGTGTAGTGTGTATTTTATGATAAAATCTCTACTATTTCACTGCAGTGAGACCTGATCTGGCTTGAATTCAAGGCCCCAACAAGGCAGTCTATATTATATTTGCAGCACCCTGGGGCACTCAGTCACCCCTTTCCCAGGAAATTCAGGACAGAATTTTGCAGTACCTTTGTTGGCATGTGAGTGGGTCTATAATTGAATAGTAAATGTCTCTTTTTACTGCTTTCCTTCTGGAGTAATGTCTCCTGTGCAAAAGCAAGATTTTCTTCCAGTTTCTGCCAATGAATGAGCTCTTTAGATTGTTTAATTTAAAATAATTTGTTTAAGTTTATGGGTTGGAAGGAATAAGATGAAAGTAAAAGATGAGTGGCACGCTCTGCCCCGAGTTTCAGCTGTGGCCAAACAGCATCAATAGATATTCCCCAGCTGGACAGAGATTAAATTATTCTCTTTGGCTGGACAAAGAGTTTTTTTGCTAAACGAATGACTGAAGCCATACCTATAAATGACAGCACCTTAATAATAAAACCACCATATTTCACAAGTTTTGAACAGAAAGCAGGGAAATGTGGAATGAATTTGGCAGCTGAAATAGTCTGCCTGATGTGTATTAAGGTATTTTGAAAGGGTATTGTGAAACTTCCATTATATCTTCCTACATTTTACATGAGCAGACACCTTCCTCTTGCCTAGCTTGTATATATTTCTCCACAAAAGGAAATGAAAAGACTTTTTTCCTTGCTATTGGAGAAAAATGGTCAAACACCCTCTGAGACAGCAGCTATGTCCCCAAATCAGAAAACTGCCTAATAAGCACAATGCTATGAAGTCTAAAGTACTGTTTTCATTTTGCTTGCAGACCCTCATCAATCTCAGCACTGGAATTTCATTAGGGATAGAATTTTTGAAGATATTTAAGGAATGGAGTGGAGGCAGAGACCCAAGTTTTGCTAATACACCGTGCAGGTTTCATAGTTCACTTTTTCCCCTGTTGGTAGAATGTGTTCTACCAACATATTATTCTACCAATGTGTTGGTACAAGACTAGGCACAATCATTTGGGAATGGTGTTTTAGGCTGGATATTAGAAAAAATTTCTATACTGAAAGACTGATTAAGCATTGGAAGAAGCTCCCCAGGAAAACAGAGGAGTCACCATTCCTACAAGCGTGCAAAAAATGAGTAGAGATGGCAATTTGTGATATGGTATACAGGGAAAAGTGGTATTTTGTCAAAGGTTGAACTTGATGATCTTGGAGATCCTTTCCAACCTTAATGATTCTGTGATTCACCTACCCAGAGGGTGGCATAACCCAAACGTCATTGCCATCCTCTGTAGAATCTTGCCCTGTGCTCTCAAATAGGCCTGAGGAGTTTGGGAGGCAGGAGCAACACTGACTTTATAATGGTAAAGTGTGATCAGAATGCAGCAGAACTCAATAACAGAAGTAAAGTTGGGTTGGAGAAGCAAGGGGATGTTGGTAACGAGGGGGAAATGGGGAGTGTCTTGCCTGACAGCAAGAGCCCCTCCAGCTGATAACCTTGATGAAGCTGCCCTTGGTACAGCACTCACTTGGCTGCAGCTGTTTTTAATTTCTTCTACTCTCTGCTGAGAGTTCCATCACCCACCCACACATCCTGTATTTAACCAGCACACAGAGCTTTCTGGAGACCAAGGTTTGTGTTGCTCTGGGGACACACCATGTAAATGCCATCCAGCCAAAGTCTGGCTCTACTGGAAGTGGTGCATTTGTAGAAAGATGGTGCAGGTGAACATGTGTATTTTGTAGAAGTCCACAGCTTAAGAATTGCCAAAACCATTATTATTTTACATTGCAGACTGGTAGCAGCCCATCAAACGAAAGGTGAAGGCTGGAGGCAGGGGTGCTCGGATTTCTCTGTGAGAGCAGATGCAGAGAGAAAGGTCTGCAGGGCAAAGTCAGGAGGATCATGTCTGAAATCAAAGCAGGGTCTGATTAAAATGGGAATATTTTGATGCTGGGGGGATTTCAGTATAGGAGATAACAAAAAGCCAAAAAAGATCTCCAGAAGCAATGTACAGATTCAAATGATGATACTTTAGTGACTGGAAATCATTGTCTGCAGTGAAAGACAAGAATCTGTCTCCAGCACCAGGGAGTTGGCAGCACCACAATGGTTGATGTGGTTAAGCCAGACTTTGAAATTCTTCTCAGAAAACCACACTGCACTAAGTTCTTTTTACTTTACTCATGTGTTCAATCAGAAATTTGTTCACTAAATATTTTGTAATAATCTCATGTCACCTCAGAGTCTTACGGGAATATGTTGGTACTTGGGAACTTTGCTTCCCTGTGTTATGCAATTTTGATTCCTTTTGCAAGTTTCCTGAGCTTATTATACATTTAATAAGCTGCTCTGGCTGACTACATAATCTGAAATTTCTGCAGTTAGTAAATGCTGCTCTGCTTTAGCTTCTGCTGATCTTGACAACCGACCTGCTCACATAACTTAAATCACTAATCCCATGAAATAACTCAGTGTCACTCTCTAGAGTACATAAAAAACCCCAAACAAAACCCTCATCTAAAATGTAATGTCAATCACAGAGAACGGTTATACATTAAATTTTAGCTGTGGGGAAAGAAAAAGCCCAAACCATCAATTTCACTCATAAAAATCTTTTTAGTTGTGAGTTTTCAGGAAATACTGTCTAATTCAATGAATTTATGATGTTAAATTACCATTTACCTGTAACTCTTCTGTTACCCACAGTCATTAAATCTTCCTCAGCCTATGCCCACCTCCTCTGAGAAGGTGATAGCATTTCTTCCTCTCCAAGCCAGAAAGCAATAACTTCTTCTTCCCAGAATTTTTCTTTTCTGAGAAAGGCACTACAGAGGAATTGAGACATCTCCAGTATTGAAGATTAATTGAAAATAAATGTTTTTCTGGCTAAAATAATTCCCTTGGCTTTTTTCCCTTTGCCAAACCAAATTTGCATTTCTACTCCTATTTAACTAGAATTTTTCCCACATCTGTTGCAAGAAATTAAGGGTTCATATTCTGGAAACTGTGATTCTGGAGATAACTTCTGAAACTAGGAACATCTTCCCAGAAAGGAGGGCTCTCCCCTGTATACTCTCTGTCTCTCCAGGAGTCCTTTAGGATGTAAAAGCTGTCTGGGGGCAAGTTTCTCATCATCAGGATTTCAAAGAACTTGTGTTCAGCTTCTTTTTCCTTCTTAAGTGTCAGCAGCTGAGCACAGATGTCTGGATTGGCAACGATTCTGAACCCAATTAACCCAGTTAATGGCACTCCAGCCCTTCATGAAGTGAAGGATTATTGCAAGCAGACGTGGCACAGCCACTCACCCCTGTCGTGTGCCCTCGTGTCACTGAGAAAGCACATGGAGGTAGGAGCCACCAAGTGATTAACTGCTATAATATTGTTAATTAAGCACCAGCAGGAAGTTTGCCAGAAAAATAGAACTAATCTTCATCTATTTCTCTATCCCATGTTTGGCAATATGTTACTATAGCTCATAAAACATCTCAGTCCAGTATCTGGGCAGCAACTGCAGAAGGAGAAGTGAACATGAAGCAAGATGAGACCTTCAGGAGGTGTTACCCTGCCATGGGGCATTCACTGAAGTGAATGTGTGGCAAATTCAAATCAAAGAGCTCCAAAATTTCACTGGGTCACCCATTTCTGCATCCCTGTGGTGGAGGGTCTTGTGGATTTTAGACCAGGACAGTAAACTGAGCAGCCAGGAGCTGTAACCAGCCTGGGCTAGACAGCTTGAGGTGTGCTCATTTGCAAGATTGCTCTTACAACCTGCTGTTGCAAATCAGTGAATGGTTTCTCAGCTTGACAAGGACTGCACAAAGCAGGTGAAAGCAAATAGCTGATTTTTTAGGTAGGTCTTTCAGCAATGCCCTCTCTCTTCTGTCTGGTTAACAACAGCTGCGGCTTATGTGTGTTACTGATGGATCCCTGCAGTTTTACACAAGTGGTTCATAGAATTTTCCCCGAATTAACCAGCTCAGGACTCCTGCCACCCTATTCACTAGTTCAATTTCTCCCTAGAATTAAACTTCTTTTTTTTTTCTGTGCTGTACCATGAGGGCCATTTTCCTGAGGGTTAACCTGAGCAGTGGAGTGCTGTGGGAAATGGCACAGTTAGGGAGCAAACTGCTGTTGCAGAAAGAAATGGTAAAGCCATATTTCAGAGGAGATTTTAAGAAAACTACAGATAATATCCTGGCCTGTGTTATCCATTCAGATAAAATTGAGTGTAATCCTACCCCTATCGCTACACCGCTAAATGTATTTAAAGGAAGAGATTTATTTCCTCTCCTATTATACTTCTTTTCTCCTTTCCTCTTGCACTCCATGGTACTTAGAAGTTCAGAAATGAATAGTTTAGCAAGAAACTTCTGCTCTCCCTCTCATCTCTGGGAAATTTCTGGGGTAATGTTCATTTATTTCAATGCTTCCTTCCCTCTGCTATTATGATTCAGGACTTCAGGGATCTGTTTTGTAGGCAGGTTTTAAAGGTTACTCCCTTTAGTATCTTAATACCTCTTACTCTAAGGTTATTCTGCCATTTTTTCTCTTAGAAGTCTTCAATTTTTCTTTTAAATGACAAATACCTCTTCTAGTCCTTTTGATGAAACCTCGTTGTTTCACCCTGCTTTTCCAGCTCTTTGTGTTACCATATCCCATTTTGATCACAACTAACTACAGCAATTATTACAAATTCTTTAGATGTTCTGTTAATTTACAACCAGCAGTGAGTGTCGGCCATGGTCAAGTAGGTCTTTCTGCATCTTCATCAAAATTCAGACTGGATCCTCTTCTTGGTATTTTGAATAAATTTTTTTTGAATAACTGAGAAATTGAACCTTGCCAGGACAATAATGCTCATTATGTAAATTCTAATCCAGAACAGGCAGCATCATTTGGATTTTGAGTTGACAATTTTCTCTGATTCTCCGCTTTCAGGACAGCATGACCTACCACTTCCTGCTGAACTGAGATCTCTGTATCCCTTATCCCTGTGAAAGGGGGAGAATGTAATAAATTTAATATTTGAATTCATGATTTGTTGCTTGGTTATATATGTCATGAAGGAAAAGCAGTAATATTGCATGATTTATGTAACTAACTGACAGTCCAAATATTAAGGCTTGAACATTGACCATTCATGCCATGTTTACATGAGCTATTATCTATGGGGGGAATGTCAAGAATAAATTCAACATCTTCTACTGAGCATTTTTAAGCAAAGAATTAATAGTTAGTCTGAATACTTAGCTGTGTTTTATGATTAAATCTCTAAGTGTCATTGTACAAAGGGTGACTCTTGGCTTGAAATTTTCTCACCATGGTGACAGACAGATTCTGCTCTCTAAAATCTGCATATTAGAGTGAGAGTCTGTACAGGCTTTAGGAAGGGAAAGGATTAACTATTGAAGTAAAATACCTTCGGTTCCTCAGGGAACAGTGGAAATGCATTTTTCCTTGTACCCAGTACAAAATATCCCCAGGACAATAGGAGAGGCTTTTTTCCAGAAGAGCATGTACTTGGGAAGCTGAAAAAGAAATGCCTTCACCATGAGAAATGTACAGCAGCACTTGAAAAGTACTGTCTCCTGAAATAAGGAGATTTGCAGAATAAAGAGCAAATGCATTTTCTCATTTATTCGGATGAAAAGGTACTAAGATTTTAATTTTCAATTGAATGTGATAAATTCTTCTTTTTAGGAACTAATGTATAAATTGAAAAGATTTAGCAATTCCCCTAAAATGTACACTTTCCCATAATATGCCAGGCAGTCTGTTCTGAGCAGTCATCAGAGAGAGCTGAGCTGCTCTTTTGTGTCCATTTTTGCACAGTCTTGCTATAGTCCAACAGTTTGATGCAACATCTAATGTAGTTATTAAGAGCATTTCAAGAGACTGTATCAGGCCTTTAAAGACTAAATATAGTTTCTAAGTGCAGCTTTAGACAACCTCCCATTTGTTTTTATTAATTTTAAGCTTGTTCTGTCCTGCATCTTAGGAAAGGATTTACACTAATCTGACAAGTACTGAATGATTTGGTTTAAATTTCTGGCTACTGCTTTAATGTCTGGAAAGAAGACAAATCATGTCAGCTTTGTTATGTGATAGAATTAAAAGACTGGAATTCAAGCAAAGGCTCAACATTTTTCTTGTGATTTTAGTTACTTTACAAAGGCAACTACCCTTCTGTGTCTTCATATATATGTGAGAACAGTGCAAAAGCCTTCCTTCCTCAGCAATGCCATTCTGAGCTGTCATTGAAAATAATCTTTCTCTCTCCTTCCTTCCTTCC
>VXAX01007873.1:1136296-1148489 GCA_013399835.1 Leptocoma aspasia | reverse complement strand
AAAAAAAAGTGCACCGCTTGGCTCCGTGAGGGACAGAGGTGTCCGATCAGCCACGCCACCCGCCACATTACCTTCTTGACCACCTTATTTGCACACAGACACTCTCATCCCCGAGAAGAGGTGGCAAAGCCAGCCGAAGTCGCTCGCAAAGGGTGCTGGTGCCGAGGAGAAGGTGCAGCTGGGCTCCTGGGCTCGGCTGCCCCCCTGTGCGCGCCCCCGGCCTCACCTGCACTGGGTCGCTGAGGTTCCTGCCCCTGGCCCTGTTTGCAGGTGGACTCTGCAGTGGTATTAGCCGGCGAGACGGGACCGAGAGAGATTTCAAAGCAGTTCATAGGTCTGGGTTGGGTTTTTTGTTTATTTGTTGGCTGGTTTGGGGGTTTTACCCCCCCAATACATAAACCATCCTTAAGGAATTTCGGAGTTCTGGAGGGTTAGGAGACCTGGGGAGGAGCGGGGAAAAGCCGGCAGCGAGGCTACATCTAGATAAACTCCAGGACAAGAACTTTAACCAGATCTACTATCAGAGTCGCGGCACAAGAGCTGGTCTCCAGAAGGTCACCGGCCAACCATCTCCCGGAGGCCGAGGGGCTCAGCTCTGCCGTGTCTCAGCACTCCTACGGTTCCGACCCCAGATCGGGACGCGTATGCCTCCCTTATCACCCCACGAAGAGCACCGGGAAAGCCGGGCCAGGATCAGGCGTGGGGCAGCCCACGCGCGAGTCCCGGCAAGGAGATTTTAGTCTGAAAGTTGACTGTTCTCTGCAGGGAGCCTGTCTACTTTTCCATCGGAAAAGTAAAAGAAGTTAGCTCAAAGCTGGTAGCGAACAGCATTTACACAGAGGCGCGTTGAAGAGCTGCTTCTTCGCAGATAATTGCTGCTATTATAATTTGGGATGGTTTGAGGGAGTTGACGTTTGGGGATTTGTTTCCTTTTTTGTTGGATTATTTTTCCAGCCCAAATGCAACCCTCGGCTCCCAAACCCACAGGACAGAGTGCGACCAGTGGAGAGCTCTGGAGACACGGGGCCTATGGTACCTTGCAGCCGTCTCAGCCTGAGCTGCCGCCGGGGAGGAGGAGAGGGAGAAGCCAAGCGTGCTTTAACCTCTCCCCGGGTTTGGGCAGGACCCACCCGGCAGCCACGCTGCCCCTCGTCCCGCTCTTGTCCCCAAGCCTCGTACATGCCGAAAAAATGGCGTTGCCCAGAAAACCCTGTGGGTCTTGTGCACAATAGTTCTCATATGGGGCGCTGCAGGCGGACAACCGGCTCCTTGTTACCGAGACGGGATCCAAAGCTCGCTTTTCCAGGGAGGAAAGCAGGAATGCGCACAGCATTTCAATGTGTGTTCGGTCAAAAAAATAAATATAAGGGGGAATTTTTTTTCTCTTCAAGGCACGGCTCTTTGAACCAAGAGACGTCTCCACGCTCCTCTACCTCCTCCATGATGTGTTATACTGTAAACAATCCCGTTTAGGGCCGGACCTAAAACGAAGCAGACTTTAATGGGACTATTCAAAAGACCTGTGGCCGCCGGATGTAGTCCTCCCACTATGGAAAACAGAAGTTTATCCCCCCGTGCTATCAACGCTAGGCACCACTAAGAAGCAGGAGAGTGGTCCCCGGCCTCCTTACGAGATACGTTCGAGGCACAACCCGGGAACTTCAAACACGGCTTGTTTTGACCCACGTGAAACACGACGGCTGTGAGAGGCAGCCACGCCAGACACGCGGCTCCAAGCCCCTCGAAAATGGTCATGACCCACCGGACCCCGACCCGGGCTGTCTTTCTGCACCTCAAACCTCGCCCGCTCTTGCTCCGCGCCCGGAATTCACCCAGATTTATTATTAAGCAAGCTTTTATTAGCTTCTAATACTGTTTTTATTAGTTTCTAGTAACCAGAAAGCTGCCGGGGACTGGGCTGTCTCAGGATGAAATTTGGGCTGGCGGGAGGAATTTCTCCTGGTATCTGTGGTCCTTTTTTTTGCCGTGTGACCTGCACGCCTCGCAGGGATTTCTCCTGCCTGGAAGATAGAAACCTTGGAATCGAATGGAGGGCGACGAGCGATTACGCCGTGGGATACCCCTTGATCCAGCTGAACCTTTATCCCTCCCTCAACGCAGCTTTCTCGGCTCCCCACAGCCCATCCCGCTAATTCCCCGCAAAGCCGCAGAAACCTACAGACATCCCCTCGCTCCCGTCTCAGTGCCGGCCGCATTCCTCTGGGGGTCACGTTCTATAAATTCTATAAGTGAAATTATCTTCTCTCTCCATCCCCTGGGGAGACACGACCAGGCAGCAGCGAGCCCGGCAGCACGTGCGGTGCTTCCCCCGCCGCAAGGCCTCTGTCCCTGCCCTGTGCCCGGCCCCGGCGCGCCCCTGTCGCAGTGGGCACGGAGTCGCCCCGGCTCAAGGAGCGGCGTGTGGCACACTCGGAGGAGGAGCCCGAGGGCCGCGATGCCGCCTTTCAGGCTCCCACAGAGCAGTATTTCGAGGCGGGCGGTGGGCAGCAGCCAGCTGCTGTCCGCAGGGACCGAACCGCAGGGGCATCTCCGCAGCAGGGAAGAGCGGAGCCCCCCGGGCAGCCGGACCTAGGGCAGGCAGCCCCGGCAGCACTTCCCGAGGCTGCCCGGCGTGGGCGCAGCAGCCGGGAGGTTCCGTGTGAAACCAGCACGGGAAGCTCAGCCGCGACGAGCTCCGGCTTAGGGAATACCAGTGCCGGCAGCAGGCGCCGGCTCTCGCCTGGCACGGCCGGCCAGCCGGTGAAGTGGGAGAGCCAAATTCAGAGGGGACAGCAGCTCGCCCACGGGGGAAGGCAACGAAGCAAATTGAGAGCGAGATCTGACAGCTCAGCACAGATCGGGGCTTCATCTCCTCGGGAATGAGCAGTCAGCGAGAGCCGCTGCAGGGCAGAGGGGTGTTCAGCCGCCTACATCCAGCCATTCTCTCGTGCGTGGGTGGCAGGAGGCTAAATAGGTACTCCTGGCTTTGGGCTGCAGTCAGGCGGGGCCAGCATGACGAGAGCGGCCGCACAGCAACCAGACAAAGCCAGCCTGTGCCACACTGCAGCCGCGCTCGGGGAATAGGAGTTCTGCCTTTGGAAAACAAAAACACAATAGCAATTAAGCGCTCATCTGAGTGTGACTGCTTGTTTGGCAGAGACTGACCGGAACCCGGAGGCTTTCCCCTTGCCAGCACACACATTCGCCCCCGTTTTCCTTCTTCACCATCCGTGCGAGAGGCGTCCCGCCCAGAAAAGCTCTCCAGCTATCGGGACAAAACTCAGGTTGGGTGTGCCCCCGTATCGCCCGGGGAACGGGGGCGCAAGGGACACATGTATGGCCTCTTCTAAAATAGCAGGGCCGAGCAACAGTCTCGAGTCAAAAGTGCCTCCGTAGCAATCCTGACTGGAAGTTTCCTTCTTTACAGATGTTTTGTGGCATATCGGTCTATTTGTTAAGATCCCCCTGTGCCTTGGTAATCCTGCCCTGCCGCATTTTACTCACTTTGCGTTGATGTGGTTTGTCCTCTTGCCTTTCAGGATTACAAAAATCTCTCCCTCTCCCTTCCTCTCTTTTCCCTCTATAGTCGGGTTTCAGAGAAATGTTGGTTAAACCTCATCTGCTGCTTTCTTTCTCTTGTCATGGTAAATTCGGCGTCGTCTGTGGACTTGCCCAATGCAAACATTGCATTAAGAAGCATTTCAAGGCATTTTATTGTTGCTCTGCAGTGCTTTGATGTGGTCTATAAGCACCGATCGTTGATGTCTCCCTGCGACTCCTCAGTGTCAGCATCTCATTTCTGTCGCTTCTTCCTCCTCCCCCGCATTTCTTCCCTTTTAAAAATAAAGGTTTTGAAGGGTCGCGACAGATCCCACCACCTCACCCTCAAGACGCTTCGGTCCCATTTCCCAGGGGAGGGCCACTTCTAGCAGTACGGGGCTGCCCCCTACCCTGGAGACCACAGATTTCCCTGCCTGCAGGCTGCAGTGGGGGCGGCCGTGTGCCTGGCCGCCAGCTGGCAGGTCTCCTCTCCCCTACGGGCACCTCGCCTTCCCGCTGCCGTGTGCTGCTCTCCCCGCACCCCTCCTCGCAGCGGGGGAGGCAGCGAGCAGCCCTCACCACGCAGGGGAGCGGGGACCGCGGCAGCACCGGAGCCTCCGCTCCCGGGACAGCCCGGGCGGTGACACGCCAGCCCGCGCGGGGAGCCACCCTGCGGGACGTGTCTCACCCGCTGCCTGGGCCCTCTCGCCAGCGACCGGCGGCTGGAGCCGTCTCGCCCCTTGGCAGCAGCGGGATCAGAGCAAAGTCCTCTGTTGTCAGTGGCTCGCGTGGGTCCAGGCGGCCTTAAACGAAATCCCGCTCGCGTGCGGCTGCTGCGGAGCCCTTTCCACCCGCGCTGAGGGAGGAGCCGCAGCCCCCGCGCAATCCCACCGGGGCACCGCCAGGCGCGGCAGGAGCAGAGCCCGCGTCGAGCTCTCTCCAGCGCGGGCACCCGAGGAGCTTTGCAAACGTCCCCACTGGGTACGACGGGCTTCCGAGAGAGCCACTTCACACTTTGCGTGGTCTGTAGGGTCAGCAGCCTGATCCGGGTCGGTATCTTTGGAATGGAAAAGCCAGGCAGCAGCGACAGTGATTGTCCAGCAAGACAATCACCAGCAGCCAACGCCGCTGATTCAACACGGGCCTGTTTTTTCAGTGGGAGAGTGATGGGGTCGGTGTCTTTCGGGTCCACCACGCAAACACACTCCGCTTACCCTTCCCCCCATTTGATTTTCCTTAGCAAAATAAACTCCTGACCTCCGCACGGGTGGGTGTCTCCCGGGAGCCAAGCCATTAGGCAGGTGGCTGTGCCTCGGTCAGGGAAGGGGAGGCCCGAGGGAGGCAGCTGTCAGCCTGCTGCTTCCGTCCAGCCCATCTTAGCGCTGTCCCTGCCATCACCACGGCCCGGCGGCGGCCGTGACCCTGGGGACAGGGAGGCCAGCCCAGGCTTCTCCGGGCAAGGAGGGAGCAGACGAGAGAGAGCCGCCTCGGTGGGTTTGGGCAATGGATCGCGTTGGCTCTGGTAATTCCAGCCTATGCATCCTATCCCTGAGCTAGGAGCGTTGCAATAGATGAGAGACTCCCGGTTTTACATGGGGCGACTAATTTTTGAGGAACGCTCAAAGAGGGTTGGCCATGCACCAGAGAAAGCAGAGGGCTCTCATACGTCGGGGAGGCAGACACTGATCTCTTCTCTGTGGTGACTAGTGACAGGACCCAAGGGAATGGCCGGAAGATGTGTCAGGGTATGTTTATGTTGGATATCAGGAAAAAGTTCTTCACCCAGAGGGTGGTAGGGCATTGACTGGAACGCTCTACCCAGGGAAGTGGTCACAGCACCAAGCCTGACGGAGTTCAAGGTACGTTTGGACAACGTTCTCAGGCACATGGTGTGATTCATGGGCCAGGAACTGGACTTTGATGATCCTTGCGGGTCCCCTCCAACTCAGTATTATATGGTTCTGTGATATCCCTCCTACTCTGACGAAATTGGGTCGAGACCATTTGCCAAGCCATGTTCCTGGCCCTCGCCACGGCTCTAGCCGCAGTTTTTAATAGCTCCTGGGCTCCTTGCAACTCGACGTGTTCACGCCTCTCTCCGTGGCATCGCGCCCCTCTGCCAGCCGCTGGCAGGCACATAAAAGGTGGGGTCCCACCACACGCTCGGTCAGCCCCTTGTGCACTGGCAGACTTCTCCCTTGTGAGCGAGCGGGGATGTAAGATTAGCCCTGAGCAGATGTTCCGGCAACCAGGCTCGTCCGGAGAGAAAGCCCCGTCCTTCCCCGCCGCCTCATTCCTGCGCTCTCGGCGCTCGCTCGCTCCCGCCTCCCGGGCCTCCCCGCGCGGCCCGATGACCTCATCCCCGGCATGTTTGCCATTACGCTTTGAGTTACCCAACCTCTTTTTTTTTTTTTTTTTTTCAAAAAATTAAAAAATATAAATTGCTGCTTTGTGAGATCAAAGTAACGATTTCTGGTGCATCTGGAAACTGGAGAAAAAAAAATTGGAGCAGCAACAGTTGCACAACTTCAAAGTGTTTTTTAACAATGATTTTTCTTCTTCCTCTCCTCCCCAATCTTTCAAGCATCAGATAAAGACAATGGGCTCCATGGCTGTTTTCCAAAGAAATAACCTGCCTAAAGTGCCGCACAAAATCTCAAGTAGACAGGAAACACCTTACACGGCTTTATTCTTTCGATCAAATAGAAATAGTGGGAGACTCGTTTTTCTACAAGCCCAAATCCCGTCGCTTCTAAACGGCCTCTGCGGACTGGGTTATAACGTGTAGGTAAACGAGTTTCAGGCGCGGGCTGCCACTAAGTCTTTATTCTTTTATAGAGGTTTCCAACAACCCAGCACATGCCCCGTATAACACAGCAGCCGGGTGTAACCCAATAACTTGCAGGGAAGGAATAGAGGGCAGTGGCGAGGGAAGATTTCACCACCAGACACCCTCGGGCTGACAGGGGATGTAGTGGACGGAGAGAAGCAGGTACCGGGAGCAGCAGAGAAATTATTATTCCGTTTATTAGTAGGATATGCCTGCCCCGGTACCCAGTACCCGATTCACGATCCCCGGTACCCTTGGGATCGTGAATCCCAAGAAGGCAGCAGAACAGGTGGGAAAACCACGCTCTCTCCAAGCCCTGCTCTCTGCCGAGTCACTCCTTTGGGCTCGGTGGCCCTCAGTGCCATCTCTTTAGTGTTTCCAAAGAGAAGCACCAGGATATTTCCTTTCCCCACCCGGTGTCCCTCAGGCCCCTCGGTCCTACGCGTGGGGACGGTGCCCGCAGCGAAATGCCGAGGCCGCAAAGGGCAAGGCCGTAGAGGCGGAGGCTCTAATGGCTTCGACCCTGCGCTCCTGACCCGGTGCCTCCCCCACACTTGTCCCTTCTGCCCCCTTAACTACTTCAGGACTGTGCCTTTGAACTTGGATCACAGAAGAAACCCCCTTGGCAGGGCGGTTTCCTGCGAAAGCGAAAAAGCCGACTGCGACTCTTGCGTGTCAAGAGACGTATCTGGAGCCCCGGGAACAGAAACCTTCGCCAAGTTTTTAAAGTTAATGGACAAGCGGAAGAAAGCAAAGAGGGAGAAGGAATCACCCAAAGAGCCACAGAAGAGAAATCGCAGTTCTTTGTCGTCTGCTCGGAAAAGCAAGAGAAGCCAGGCGTCTCCCGTCCACCAGCAAAAAAGGCCGAGCTGGGTCAGCAGAAGCCAAAAAGCAGAGCACGGCCGGGGCAGGGGCTCTGGGCCTTTAGCCGCAGGTCTGCAGGCGATCCTTCCCCTCGCAGTGCCTGCTGCACCCGCGGTGGAGCTGAGCGAGTCTCAGTTCCGCTTCGTGGCCGCGGCCTCGCCCGCCGCCTCCCCTGCCCGGGGGATCCCGGCGAAGGCCCCGCCGACAGATGTGACACCTCGGAGTCACACCTTCCCCCTCCGCCCTGACACCGGGCATGCGGGTCGGCCTGTGCAGTGCAGGCTTTACTGGCCCGTTTTTATTGTAGCTGCATCTTCTCTGGTTTTCGCATGGGGTTTTTACCCCCTCTTTTGATTTTTAAACTCACGGCTCGGGCGGACGCCGTCTAGCCGGTGTTATGCGATTAATTCTCTTTGCGGCTGCAAAGATTTGCAGGCTCCCTACTCCCTCTTAAGGTTTCACGACTGATCCCCGGCGAATTGGTTTCCAGGTCTGCACGGCGCGGCTTAAAAGAGACGCTTCAAAGGCCGCCTTTTCGTTTTAACGTCGGCATTGGAAAACAAATTTAGCAAACATTTCCCTCTCCCCGAGAGACCGTCACGGCGCACAAGCCCCAAAACCTCGCTGGCGAGAAGACACCTCGGCGGCACCACACGAAGCGTGAAAATCAGCAGCTCTTGGGAGCTTTACAGCACCGTCCCTTACGGTTTGCGGCCGTAAACCCGTGCAGAACTGCAATAAGAGCTCGACCCCTTCAGTCTTCTCGCACTTACTAGGAATAATCATTGTAAAGAGCTACAGAACAAACTTTTCGGGGTCGGGATCCCGATCTCCGCAGCTGCAGTTTCCCTCCCACACTGTTTCCCGGCTAAACGCCGAGAGGCTCGTCCTTTCGGAGAGCACCTTTTCGTCAGCGTATCGCCATAGTCCAAAACATGTGTGTCTAGAAACAGAACTAGGTTGGCGGCATTAACTCTTCTGGTCCTCTAACCCTGCTCCTAGATTTAGAAATTGCCCATCTCCCGTTTGCAATGGCAGATACATCGCAGAATAGGGGAAACCCCATGGGAGAAAACGATTTCAGAAATCAGTTCAGGTTTATTTCCGGATAAAAAGATCCCAAACAACAAACCAACCAACAATAAACCGGTAACCTATTTCAAATATGTCTAGGAGATCAATGTTATCTCTTTTCACATAATGGGGGTTGACACCTCGTCTACACGCTGGCGCAGCTCGAAAGCTTTTTATGGGTGTGTTAGTGTATGTAAGTACAAATATATTTGCTTGAGAGAAACCCTCTGAATTTTGAGTACTGTGATTGGGTTTTGGTTTGGGGGCCCTAGGTGCTCAGGAAGGTGATGAGACTTTCCTTGTCTAATTACTCAAATAAGAACGAATTCGGGGGAGAGAAAGGGTTGAGGGCAAACTCACGCCGAACAAAATGGACAGGACTGAACACATACTTGACAATCCGACCTGATTTGCCTCTCCCAGAAAGGTCAATCCCAAAGGAAGATAGCCGGACAAATAGCTGGACAGACTGTCAAGCAGGGACAAGAACAGATTCTGCAAGTTAGAAAAGGAGCTTGAGTTCAGCCTGGAAAGGGGTGGCACAGTTCTGAGAGTGGAGTTTACTCGGATTTATTTGTTTGGATGGAAGTATACATCACTTTTGCAGGCATTGCTTTGAGCGAAACAAAACTGCACCTACACTTCCCTGTCAGGTTCAGAGAAAGAAGAAGAACGCGGAGTAAACTGTTCTTTCTCAGCTGAAGATAAAGATCACACTCCAAACTAGACGGCCTGGCAGCTCAGACACAGCAGAAAGAGGGGTCACGACCAGGGGCTCATACTCACCCCCTCTGCTTTGCCAGCGGGTCCTGTGGACACCAGAGACAACACTTCTAGATGCCTTCAAACAGAAAGCAGGCAGGACACGGCAGCCCAGAGCTTCCATACACACACAGAGGACGCTCCCACACACCCACACCCACACACACCCACAGCGACACACGCGGCGTGAGAGGCAGGCGAGCCCCTGGGTGCAGGCTGCAAGCTGGGATAAGTTTCGGGAGCGGCGCGGAGAACCCAGGCAGCCCCGCTGCTTTCCTGGGGCCGGGAAAGAGGGGAAGGTTGCAGGGACCCGGCGGCGCCAATTCGTGTCGGCCGCGGGGTTCCCAAAAACGCCTCCCCAGGCGGGGAGTCGCCGGCTCCACCAGGGCTCCGAGGAGGCCGTACCTGGGGGTGGCTGCGGGCAGGCTGCCAGACAATTTCCCCGCTCTCTGCCCTCTGCCTTCACCCCTGCAGGGTACGCGCTGCACACCAGACCCACGCCCACAGCACCTCTGCACGCATCCTCCCGTATAGGAGACTCTACACCTAGCTTCCTTCTTTTTTTTTTTTTTTCTTCTTTATATATATATGTATATTCCCCCACACGTGATCTTAACTCTTATTCTTGATCCGTTTGCCATGGCAGTTGATCGTTCCGTGTTTAGCCTGTTTTCAACAACAGCAATAAAAATGTCCAGGGCATTTTTATCTCTGTCTTAAGGATAGACTTAGCTCTTCGGAATCGGCTTTAACAGTGCATTTGCCTGAACTTAGTTTAATCTCTCTGCTCAAACATATCCCCCAAACCATCCTGTACCGTTTCAGTGTATTAGAATGTGCAAGGAGTCAGATATGTGTAAATACGCCTTTCCCGGCTGAAAGCTGCCCAGCTCGCAAGAATCAGGGGGGAAAAAACTAAACCATATGTGTACAACGCCACATTCTGCATTGCACTATAAGATAAAGAGCTTTGCCGCATCGGTTCAATGGAAGTCATTAAAAGAAAAGCCAGTGAAGATTTTATCCGTATTTGGGAGGCAAATGCTTGTTTAGAAAATTTATTTGGGATACAATAACGCCAGGTGAGAGTTTGCGAGGCACCAGGAGAATCGGTGATGTATGAGCCTCAGTCGCATGGAATAAAAGAGGTTGAAAAGATACTCGGCGGGGCTGATACCTGGGACCTCGGGAGAAGACGGGAGCGGAGACTCCCGGGGTGAGCACCATAGGGGCAGGGAGAGAGAACCGCTGCTCCGAGACGCAGGAGTGATGCGCTACCCGCCCTCGGCACTGCCCCGGGCTCCAGCACACGGAGCGTCCGACGAAAACGCGAGGGGATCGGCGGGACTCGCCAGCCTTTGACGAGACAAGAATGAAAATGAGCAGTGGGATTTATCTACGGCAGTCAACGCTGCACCCTTCACGGAACGGTGCCGGACGCGCAAGGCTTCATTTCTCGAAACGTACCAACTCACTCACTAATTGCTTCTATTCTCTTTCCCCTCCTAACTTGGTTTTCGTTATATGGAAATTGCTGCCATTTTCCCCGCGGAGATGCTTGAATAGAGCGAGCACTGCAGCCCGCCATTGTTGCTTCCCCCGCTTGCCCCACGCACGTTGTCTCCGGGGCATTTCCACGTGAACCTGGAGTTTTGCCTCTAGCTAATCCCAAAGTGCTCAAACTGCGGGCAATAATACATGGCGAGGTGCTCGGGAACTCACAGATTTATTCCCTGCCTCAGCAAAACACTCGCCTTGCCCGTAACAGGAGGAAGGCAATCATTGCCTTGCTTTAAGCCCTCCCCGAAAGCCCGTGGATGGGAACAGAGGCGTGTAATTCTTCCCACCCACGGGCTTGGAGCCCAAGGAGGACAGCAGATGTGAGGGGCTCCGGACTCGCCCCTCTCGTCCATCACCTCTCTTGCCTCGCCGGGGTTTGGAGACCTGCGGAGGCAAGGCGATGCAGGGCCAATGCGAGCTTTAACACCGCACTGCAAGTCTGAGAGAGGATCAAGGCTGGGGGTACACGGCCACGACCAGACGTGGCTTTCCAAACGCCACGTCTCCGCTGTTATTTCGGAGGTAGCCCCAGCAGAGGTAGCGGCGAACGAATAAAGGGAAAAAAGAGGAAAAGGTCGGGAATTCGTACTGCAACAAAAGACGGCGGGCAGAGGTTTTTATCTGCCGGTGCGTTCATTCTATCCTCTCTCCAGTTAGCAGCATCAGGTGTATTTTGCCCTGTCGCTCCTATTGCCGACTCTCGAAAACAAAATAATGAAAATTTTCCAGGGCGTCGATAGCACGCTTCTCCCTCTTCCCCCACGTTACGGAGGTGACGGCTCGGGCCAGCCCTCGGCTCGTCTCGCATTTTCCGCGTTAAGGGAAGCGGGGAGCGCTTAGTAAAATAACCCCCGATGATGCTCATCTGATCGCCCCTGCACAGTCCCCTCACGTATCCTTTTAAACCACTCGTCCACTGAAATAATCCCCAGTTAAAGGCTCGCCTGAGGGAATGCGCTGGGAAATTATCGTCTGGTAAGGGACGGACCGCGTCAGCCTCCTTTTCCCTGCAGGGCTTCACTACCCCGAAAGTGGAGCAGGGACTGCCCCTGTTTTTGCTCTAAAATCTGTTTGAGGGAAAGAGCCCTCCGGGATGCGGAGATGTCAGGACAGCCTTCAGCGCTGGGACTGCATTCCATGCAGTAAGCAAGCAGCGTTCCAGAGGGAGGGAGAGAGAAGCTAAGGGGCTTAGAAAGTCGCACCTCTTGCTCGCTTTTAACCTTTGGGAGGATGCGGTGAGTGCCCAGAGCCTTACGAGGGGACACAGCCCGGCCCCTGCACAGAGCCGCGCAGTGTCGCGGCACAGGGCTCAGGCGATACTCCCGCACTCACCCCGCAATACGGGCTGAGCCGGGTTCCCTTCCCGGGAGGACTAGTTTGAAAGTCTCCTTGAACCCGCGGAGCTCGGAGTCCGCTCCCTCGTCCCGGTCAGGGCAGCGGGACACAGGCAAAAGCAGTTCCCCGCCCCGTGCCATGAGGAAGCAGGGCGCTGTGCAGGGCTGGGGAACCCCAGGGCGCTGTGAGAGGCCGGGGACTGCAGGACACCGGGCCGGGATGGGGAGC
>VXAX01007873.1:1092868-1136215 GCA_013399835.1 Leptocoma aspasia | reverse complement strand
GCTGCCCCCTGGCGCCCGCCGGCGCGCACTGCGCCCCCGGCCGCAGGGAGCCCGCGGCTCCCCCCGCGCTGGGGCGGCTCCGCCCGCACACGGAGCCCGAGCAAAGCTCCCCCACCGCCGCTTCACTCCTGCGGCACCTTCCCAGCTCTCTCCACTGGCCGCTAAGTTTCGAGGTGGGGAGCGGCGAGAGGCCCGCAACAACAGTAGGCAGGGGTGTGCCATCCTCGAGATACCCACCGGCAGTGAGAGGGCCAAGACCTCCCTAAAAAAACCCCAAATGCCAACCCAAACTGCTTAAAAATTTAGTAATTATTTTTTTCCATCCCTGTAGTAGAATTACCTTTCTTTAGATATCAGATCCTTGGAGAGGCCCTTTATGTTCACACTGCAAGGAGGAGACAAAGATTAAGAGACATTTTCAAGTATTTTGCAGCACAACAAAGGGTATCAAGGCAGAAATCAACAGGCTACAGGTTTCTGCTAAGCACACAACTCGAATGCTTTCACTACATGCATTATTTATTACCCTAACTGTCTGCCCTTCAGCACTTTCCACTGTTTACTTCCACCACAAGCATCACCAAAAGAGCACTTCAGGAAGAAATACTATAACTCAGTGCCAGGTGAGGGCATCTTGAACTAGAAGGCTCAAAATGCTTGGTAAAAATTAGTTTAGCCTCTCAATATGTGTGATGAAGTCTCCTATGCCTATTTTATACTGAGGAAATGGAGGCAAAACATCCTGCTCTAAGTTAAGCATACTGCTCAAAAGCAAAACAGAAATAAAAAGTAAAGCATGCTTTTAGATTTTCTTTGCTTAATCAAAGAGCAGAACTCTTTTTCCAAAGAAAGAAGTAAAAGAACAGAAAACTGCAAGGCAGACAACAAAGGCTCAAATCAGATTAAAAACAATACACCAAAATGGCCTTGATGATGCAATTTTGCCGTTTTCTATGAAGCTGTAGCAAAACATTAAATGAAACTGATAGGGAATATTCAAAATTCTCTATTTATTAAATTCTCACCTGCAACTACATTACACTTTTTTTTTTTTTAAACTGAAGAAAGGTAAAACATCCTCCCCCAAAACCTAGCAGCATTCATTAAATCTTCTCAGGCCACCCAGAGATATCCCTTGACAAACCACTCATCAGCTACCGAAATATCCTCATAAGCCATAAAGACAACATTCACACTCAAGCTAATCCAAAGCCTCCTCAAAGGCAAGCAGAAAGTAGAGTGAAGCCCTTTGGGTCAGAACTTGGTTGGCTTGAAGAAGAAAAAAGTGGAGTTTCTACTCCTGCCAGTGTTTGATGCTTGTAAGCAAAGTGGATTAAAACAGCAGCAAAGCTCATCACTTCAATTTTGTTCTTATGCTACACAGATATATTTGAACTCTGAAGTTTATTTTAACAATATCTCTGTAGGAACTAGGCCCATTAGATATAAGTCACCATCAAAAAGCACATTTCATCTTCAGGGGAGCCAGAACAACCCACATACAAATCAGCAACACATCTGAATTTACAAAATCTCCAGAATGGGTCAGGTTGGCAGGGACCAGAGTAAGTCAGCTCCTCCAACCTCCCTGCTCAAGCAGGTTCACCCCAGAGCACACGGCACAGGACTGTGTCCAGATGGTTCTGGAATATCTCCAGAGAGGAAGACTCTATCACATCTCTGGGCAATCTGTTCCAGTGCACCTGCACAGTAAAGAAGTTGTTTCTTGTGTTCAGGTGGAACTTCCTGTGCATCGGTTTCTGTCCATTGCCTCTTGTCCTAGTGCTTGGCACCACCAGGAAGAATGGTGTGACTGGCATGGTGTGACTGGCTCCATCCTCTTGACAGCCTCCCTGCAGACACTTACAGACATTGATGAGTCTCCTCTCAGACATCTCTTCTCAAGGCTGAACAGGCTCAACTCTTTCAGCTTTTCCTCATTAGATATTTGAGATTTTCAGAATCCCAGCACATCCTTGGGCCATTTTGGCAATGGTTCTTAAACACCAAAATTATACTTTCCCAACAGGTCACACCGACACTACAGAACCTGCAGCACTCATGCAGTGTACACAGTAAATTCATCCACTTCACAGCTTCCTTCTAGAGAGGGGGTCATTTTGGTGAACTTAAGGTAAGAGTGTCACAGTTTGGACCAGTTGCCTCAATGGTGACAGCAGTAATCCTCTCCCAAGCAGCAAGGCCCTTCCTCCTCGTGTGCCAATGTGCATGCATTGCAAATACAGTAGCTCTGAGACAGAAATGGGTTCAGTCATTCACATCCAGTGCTTTTCCCCTTGAATATCCACACAATTTCAACTTTGGGGGTGTGCAAACAGATATATCACTAAGAGAAAGTTAGTAAGGACTGTCTAAAATTAATGGATGCCACACTGCTACTCGCAGTTTATATTTGGCCTACAACCCTAAGGAGAAAATTTCTCTTTTTCCCATTCCTGCTGTAGGAACATCTACCAGACAAGCCATGAAGGAGTAAGTGTGGGCAGAGCAAACCCCAACCCACTCATAGATATTTCTTGGCTTAAATACTCAAGAGGCACTTATTGAAATCTTTGTTATTAATTCAGCAAACACCACAAAGAGACTCTTCAAATATATTTGACGAACAGTTTCCAATCACAATAAAAATTCAGTCTCACAACATTCAACATACAGGTTTTACTTTACTCAGAGAGATGTGGCCTAGGGGAGAAAGCATGAAGGTAAACAGGGTGAATGAAGCCAGAAACCACCTACACCAGAAACTCTGGATAATGCCAGAGAGTAGCCTTGTTTTGATATGTTTCTTATTTGGCTTAATGATTTCTTTCTTCAAATCCTGGGGCATCAGGAAAGAATTTTTCACCAGGGACAGTAGAGAATATCCATTTCAAACCAAAGTTCCATTAATTTTATCAGCATGTGACCATCATTTCACATTGATGGATGACAATAAAGTCACGCCAAACTGAAAGTGGAGGAATTGCAGAGTCATAGATGCAACAGCACATGGGACAAGTGACACTGTCCATGCAGCATCTCCTCCGTGCTTTGTGTCCCCACCTGAACTGTGAGCATCTGGTTTCAGAATGGTTTAGGACACAGGAGAGATGTGGTACTACCTTGCTCTGCCATAAGCTATTATTTCCCACCTGGGAGGGTTAATCCAGTAACCCCTCAAATTGGACTCATACTGTCTTTACACTATTGTACTGAGGAAGCAGATGGCTTACCTTATGCCACCATCACACTCAGCTGTGTGACTGCTCCTGTCAGCTGTATGAGTGAGGCTAAGACCATGCTATCACAGGCTTTATAAGCCAAGCTTTACAAGCATGCTGTTACTTCCAAACATTTAATAACTTTTAAGGATTTTTGTTCTGCAATTCTTGTCTTGACATTTTATCTTGCACATACAGCCAATGTAGCACATCTGGAACTGATTGAGCCTTCTGGTGTGGCACAGATTTGCTCTGCTCCTGTCTCACAGCCATGTTGGAATGCTGAGAGCACGACAGCACAACAGACATTAAGCTCAGTGCTTAATTTTATGTCCACAGGCATCACGAGACCACTCCTGTAGTGGACAATCTCATCTTCAGTCATGGTGTTCTGTGACAGCAACTTACAACAATGGCAGAACATCTTCCCAGGTGTTAAACTGTTAATTTTACCTGTGCAGGAAGTTGGCATTTGGTTTTACATAAAATAATTGTGACACCAAGGCTGCTGCCTACAAGTGAAATGATCAGTGAATCTTCCATTTCTGTAATAATATGGGACTGTTGCAGGTAAAATCGTTTCTTATTGACACAGAATAAATACTTACATGTCAAACCTTCCACAATATGACCATTAGCACAACCAACAGAATAACAGACAGGACAGTGAGAATCAGAGCAGAATATTTTGTGAGAATAACGAGAATTTTCCATTACTTCAGCAGTCATCTGGACAGGACTATGTGATAAAAAGCTTCATTGGGAATTCAATATTTAATAAGTCTTCTTTCACAGCCAAGTGAGCTAAAAAAATCCAAACCAAAACACAAAAGCTTCAAGTAGATAAATTAATGTCAAATATGACTACAGTTTCGCTGCAGCATTTTTCCCAAAACTGGCTGCTGATAACAGTAAAGTCCCACTACATAAGATACTTTAGAAAAGATGAGAGATGTCTGGGTCCTTCCAAGGCTTTTGACTACACAATACATTGACATTTTTCTTGCAGCTACTGTCAAATTTACCTAGAAAGAATGAACAGATCAAATAATTTAAAGGAAATTAGACAGCCCAATACAGCAGAAAGAGGGGTTTTGTTTTCCTGTCAAGAACAGATAATATATTTCCTGAACAAAACCCCTTTTCCTCTAGATTTCCTCCACCAGCTTACTAGACTATTTCTCTCTTGCAGCAGTCCATCAGTCATAAAAAACCAGGTAGGCAGCATCCAGGAGCTTAAACACACAGATCAAAATGGTGAAAGATCCAGCTGTTGTACTGAACATAAATCTAACCAAGCTGGACTGCTGAAAGAACACACTTTCATCAGCAGTATTTACTGCTACACTGTTGTCAGGATCATGACGACCCTAACCAAGGATAAGAAAACATTTGCTTTGTTAACCCATGGTTCCCAAAACATTTAGATGCAGGTCAGCCCCCAAGGATCCCATTTCACTGTCCTTACTTAGACTTTCAGCCCATTTTTATGAACTCCCTAGCCTTTAATGGAGGCAGCCATAATCCTGCAAAGGAGCTTTGCTTGAATTGGTTGTAGATAAACACACACTGAATCAGAACTATGCAGAAAGCCTTCTGGGGAATCTGAGAAGTCAGGTCATGGTGTTTGAAAACTAAGTATACTTCAACCACATCTGTAAGAGTTACAATTAAATTCCAGTATAATGTACAATATCCATGCACTCCAGCTATTTGAGGCAGGGATGTATGCTGGAGCAGTCCCAGAGTTAATTTATGAGGCCAATCATCATTTGGAATCTCTGCTGCAGAAAACATTGTTCCTGAATCTAAAATTCTCAGTAAAATCTGTGCTGTAAACTGAAAGCATAGAGCTGAGACTCACTATGTGATATCATGACTTCCTAGGAACAACTAGCTGGGAAAATAAATGTCTCAAGTGTAGAAATGTTTTTGTTAGATTTTTGCAAGTAATTCACTGTGGAGTTTATGTTTTATCTCTAAAGGTGAGTGAGTTTTACCAGGAGATGCTATGTCTGATACACATGTAATGGTTGGGATCTGCAGTAGGCCAGGTGCACTAAGATACAGGAATGGCATAAGAGGAGATTTTGAGTCTAAGGCAAAAATTAGTGATGCATTCTAAATAAAGTATCACTGTTTCTGCTTCCTTTTCTTCAGTGAGCAACACAGCAAGGGGTAAGAATACCTCTCCACCTTTTGACTCTTTTTACTTCAGTTAGGAAAGATATATTTGGACTTTTTTCCCCACCCTGTCCTGGAAGAACGCCTTACAGTGACTTCCACAATACCACATGTCTATATCACACTGCACCTGGGATGAGGAGTGTGCTCCTGCAGAAACTCCCCACCAACTGCACTTCAGTTGACATCACAGAGGAGTCTTAGAGAATGTGGTTTGGATAAAAACAAACATGAAAATGCCTTTCAGGAGTGCACCTACTTCGTTGCAAACAAACACTAAATCCCCAGCACTAGAGTTAGTGTGAAACAAATAATTACGAAACACAGAGCATCAGTCTTCTCCAACAATTGTTCTCTAAACAGCTGTTCTAACTCAACTGCACTACTTAGTAAACATTGCCACAGAACCCTATGTAGAACGGATGCTTATAAAACACCAAGAGGAAACAGTGAGGTGGAAGAGGAGAGAGTAGCTTGGAATCAACTCATTCCTTCAAGCTCAGCTAAACCACCAGAGTGCCAAGATGGTTAACTTTGCAGAAAAAACATGCTTGAAGAAAACTGAAATAGGCAACAGATACTTGCAAACATCTACATTTGTTGCCTCCTTTCAAGGGATTCTAAAGATCATGTTTGTTAATGGAATTGGGATTATTTCACACAGCGAACAGGTTATTTTGAGAATTCTTTCACAGGAGCAACTAAAATGAAAAGCTAAGTCAACAACCAGTAGGTTAATATACTCATTTTACACAAGTTTAACTTTTCTGAAGACGAAAAAACATATATATTTCCTTACTTGAAGGAAATAGGTCAGGCAAATAAGACTTGTTTGACTGATAAGGGAAACGGAAGGAAAGATCCCCAACATATTATTGAATTAAAAAGAGGGAATTTGACTGAAACACAGCTAAATATGTAATGCCTTAAACCCCCACTTTAAAAAAAAAGGCTCTTTTGAAGTTTTTTTTCCCTGCTTTACATACAAGATTTTCTGAAAAAGAATCTAACACTTTTGGAAAGATTGCTCAGAACAGTTTAAGTAACAAACCAAAATTACCTGTTGGTGTCAACCCTTCCCGTGAATGCTCCTATTTTCCTTCCACTGCAGAGAAGGTGTGTTGAATGGCAACTCTATATATTAGGTGATTTGAGTATCAGAAGTGCAAAGAGACCTTGAAACTCTGAGTTGTCTTTCGAATATATACTTCTATCTTTGCTAGCAAAAAAGAGGTATGGGTAGAAACTAGATTAACTACTATTAAAGATTTTCAGAGTATTCATGAGGACACTGTTGGCTTCTCTCAAGGTATGTACTGTGGGAGCTTTGCAGAAATCAATCTATATTAAAAAGTGCCACAGCAAACATTTTATGCCAAGTCAGGAAGCAGCAGTAATTGTGTGCCTTAATTTTTCATCTTAGTGCCCTAATGCAGCTGTTAAACACTGACAAAAGTTTTGTAAAACTATGTAAATATGCACAGTTATAACATGTCCTTTCCTTATCCACTACAGCTTATTTAAAACCAGGGATAATTTCTGAATATACTTATTCTTTCCAGAGGACATTACCTTAGGCTCGTCTACACTGAGTTTGGTTCCAATCAGTCTGTCTCCATCCACTCTGCTTCTCTAGTCTTGACTAATCTTAGAAAATCTGTCATCATCAAGTTCTTGCATGGCAGTTCTCTTCTTCAGATCCCTAACAAATAAATACAGGTCTCAGCACAGATCTGGAGACGGTCAGTCCTCAGCTTTATGTTTTGGAAAATTAAATATTTCTTTCTGAATCAACTCACTATAATTAACTAAATACTGCTTTTTAGAAAAATTCCAAAACAACCAACCAACCAAGTGCACTGTGTAGAAACACTCCCCCCCCACCATGTTTTACTAACTGAGTCATGTAAGACTGCAATCCTTCATGACAAATGCCACAGGCATAGAGTGGTTATGAGCTGCCAGAGTATAGGATTAACTCAATTTACATTACAGTACAGCAATTTCAAACACAGCACAAGAAAGTGTAATGACACAGTTAAATATGCTGGCACAGGACAAGTAGGGCTTTCGTTACCTTTTAACATGTGCTACTACCCCTCTTCAGGACATGGTGTCTCCTTTTGGCAATTCCCCTTTGCCACACGTTCCCCAACAAGTGCCACATTCCATAGGTCCAAGTTTGTGGATCTTGTGAGGCCCAAGATCAGGCCAGGCTAACACTGTTCTTCTATCACTACACTTTCTCAAGGCTCAGTAGTGAAGAGTCCATTTAACTATTAAATAGACTAAGAGTCTATTTAACTCTGTTCTGGCTCTGACCTTAGCACAATATGCTAAAGAAGCAATTTTGTAAACTTTACAGAAAGTTCTCTGATTCTCAACCCAATATTTCTTTGATTCAGGATTACATCTTCTCTCTTACACCTTTTCTAGAGCAATTCTAGACTTGATGCTGAACTGGAAATCCTGGAGCTCCCTGCTAAACAGAACAGCAGGTGAAATAGGAGCAGCTGAAGCACATGTCATTTCTCACTGAAGTACCTTAGGCCTGACCAGCAGGATGGCACAAATGCTAGAAGTGAAATTCACTTCACACAAACTACATAGATAAAAAAAATTCACACTGAATTTCAAGAAACTCTAGGGAGAAGCAGTAAGTTCTCTCTTCATCACCCTGAGCATTTAAGTCTCTGCTTTTATTCTGGTTATCCAAGAACATGTTCAATCACCACATCAAAGCTGAATAACCCCCAGTAGGATAAACTGTCCATCTGTAACAGCCGCACATACACAGCTAAGTATGTTCTTGAGAGGATTACAAATCTTTCTGATTCTGATCACCTTACCTACACTTCAGCTTCTTGCAGCGGTCAATGGAAAAATCCAAAACCCCACACAGTCAACCATATAATCTGCTTTTGCATAATTTATTTCTTTGTGAATTGTGATTGCTTCTATCCTCCCTCTTTGACTATCCAGATAAGCCTAATGCTGGTCCCACTGGAAATACCTGGCTTCATGCACATTTTTTAATGCAATCACCTTCAATGTTCTCCTTGAATCTTTCAGGAAAAGAAGTTTTTGTTTCAAATAAAAATGATTAATAATTAATAAATGATTTTGTTACAAATAACAAAACCTCTGTCCCATGATACAAAAGTCCTTGCAAGTAATCAGCAGCTTCTATTGAAATCCCACCAGTCTTCGTATTTCTTGATAGACAGGAGCAGCCAGTTCTTTGGCTTTCTCTGCTCCATCCTCTAAAACCTGTATCAGATGGGACTTGTCTTCCTGGAGTTTCTTGATTTCATTCCTGATAGGTGCAAATTTTTGGATAACCGACTCTGCTACCACCATTTTGTAGTGAGCAGTGTCGAGACCAGTGGCTTGGTGCAGCACTTCTTTGATGCTAAGCCCCGTTACTGCAGCGTGAATGGACACCAGATTGGAGACACCGGGGCGAGCGGCGGGGTCGTAGGTCACCTCCGAGGTAAAGTCAGTCACAGCTTTGCGAAATTTCAGCACTATTTCATCAGGGCTGTCTGCTATGTTCACAGTAGCTAACCTCTGTGGGTCTGACTTGGACATCTTCACTGATGGGTCTCTGAGGGATTTAATTTTCTTTGTTGTACCTTTAAAAAAAAACAAGTTATGAGCACAGACAATGGTTTCTTATGACAATTGCTTAGAACAATGTGCAGCTGTATGATGAAGCTGTTTATCCTTGCCCAAAAATGAATTGCAAGCACAATCATGTATGCTCTGTTTAGTCCTTACACCCTTTCTGTCCTTTTAAGCCACCTTTCCCCTCTCATAAACTGAATGAAGCCTGTTCTATCTCTCCCATCCTCACTAAGCAGGAACTTCTGCTGGAGCTACTCCTAGTATTTTGTGTGGTTTACATGCTGATTTCCCCCCAGATTTCTCCTCCCTTCTATTACTGCACATTACTGGAGAAGCAGGTTAACTCCACCAGTAAAAAAAAAGTAAGACTCCCATAACAGTTAACCTCCTTATATTTCAGGAAACTCTTCCACTCAAAATCTCTTGGCAATTCTAAATCTCAGTAAAAACAGTTATGAAAATTCTCTAACTCAACACTGACCAGCTCTGTTAGACGTAAAGCACCGTTCAGACAAGAAAGGTGTGGGTATTGTACAAACTGCTAAGATACATGCATGTACATGAAATAGATTAGTAGCATTAGGAGAATATTGCAAAGTACTTTAACAGCATCAACCCACACTGCTTCAGTTTTTCACCAAGAAATATAATTCGTGGAGTACATAAACTATCACTTATCTACAGAGTACTCACACTAATTGCTTTTAGACACCTAATATAGCCAACTGAATTATCTGCACACTGCTCATAGATGGCCTGTGTACTCAGTGAAAGGACAAGGGTTCTTCCAGCATACAATTCAGATTGCCCCAGAAAGTGCTTTGTTCTGAAATCACCTTTTGGAAGTGTCTGTCCCTTTCCTGCAAATTTGGAAGAGTCCAGGTAATCTGTCTACAGCTAGTGAGTCTGAATAGATCCTTACCTTCTCCATTCATCTAGGATATTTTGTTGGTTTGCATATACTTGTGAACTTAAGAAGGAATGCTTTTTGGGAGAAAAATGAAATGTTCTTTTTTCTTTTTTTTTTTTCCAAATTGAGCTTTTTATTTAATAGTAAACAGTCTCACCTGCATCATAGGCTACACTCAGCTCCTTTTTATAGTGTTTGGTACTCTATTAGAAACTGCAGAGTTTGCAATCCCTAATAATCTCAAAACTCCACTCTAGGTCTAACACCATTTTTGTCACTGAGGCTTGAAAATTGAGAAAGGTTTATTACTGCCTGTCTTTTCTAAGGTGAGAGCTCCTTGGCCTTTTGGGGGCGAAGGTCTCTGCTGTGCATTCCTCTACATTACTTACAACAAAGATGCAACGCTTCATCCTTGCCCAATTCTTCACGTTTCTTAACAAACATGCCATTTGCGCCATCTGACTCCTCCTCACCCCCCGGCCTATGACCTTATAGCTCAAAAATGGCTGAGAAGATTTTCCTTATAAGTCTTCCTGAGTCTTAGATCAAAACCATAAAGTGTTAAGCTCTGTGACAGACACATATTGAAATACTCAAGTATATATTAAAGGCCCTTAAAAAAAATTAGAGCACTGTACATATAAACCAACAGGCTGTTCAGAATGCTTAAACATCTCCCACTTGGACACTGAAGAACTCTGCTTGCTAGAGGTCTCTTGCCTTGTTGCTTACATGTCTCCTGAATGAGCAACATGGAATAGACCCTACTCTTAAAAAGTCCAATACTTGAAGAGCAAGGCTGACTGGCAGCAGTAGAGTGCATCTGGCCCCTGGACTAGAATACCAGTCATGTACATTCCTCAGCCATGGATTTCTAAAGCCTTATATCTATCTTGGAGTTCATTTTCACAGCCTCTTGTTGCCAGTTTTTAATTTTCTACTCCCTTAATATCAGTTTGTCCCCTTTTCTTGGTCACTGAAACAATTTCCACAATATTTAAATCCATCCTCAACTTCGAAGTGGAGTTAAGGGAAAAAAAAATAACCAAGATCAGCTCACTTAAAATGGCTTTGGGCACAGGAAAGAATTCTCCATATTTCTTGTTGAAATGTTGTGCTATATCTTGGGCTAGTTCCAGGTGCAGGACTTGATCTTCTCCAACAGGAACACGTGTCGACCTTTTAATAAAAGACAGATACAGGAAACTCAGCAAAGCTCTCTGGTTCTGCTGAAATGTTACTCAAGACTGTCACAGCTTCTGCCATGACTGAGGCCCAGATTAAGCCAAACACTCAGTCCCAGCTAGATAAAGGTGCAGTGGAAACAAGATCCCAAACTGAACATATTGAAGGATGACTCTGCTTTTTCTGCTGAGCTGAAGCACATAACCAAGAGCAAAAATAGCCCTTTGTGAAGACATATATGGCAAAGATACCTGTAAGAACAACTCATTAAACTCAGCTCAAAGAAAGGTTTCTGTAGCATCTCCTGCTGCCTCTTTAGAGATCAAAGGGCACATGTTATAGTGTGCAAACAAAGTAAGAAAGATCTGCAAGGCAAAATGTGCAAGCACCTCGTCATGTCAAGTCTCAGGAAAACATAACTGTTGAGGAGTTAGTACTGAGGAGGTATCAAGGGAAGGAAAGAAGAAAGAGAGTGTTTCTTCCTCATCACAATTGTGTAAGTCACGTGGCCCAGTGCCTCTATTGTCACAAGTGTTATTAGAGGATTAGAACTGCTAGATTCAAAGGATAATTTGATCTTCTGTATTGAATTCAATGGCTTGAATATGCTTCTGGAGGAAACACAATCTGCATCAGAGGACATGAGGAGGTGAAGAATCCATTACTTCCCCTGGTGATTCTTTCCCACAGTTAATCATACTTGCTAAAAATGTATGATTCCTTTAGATGAGGCAGACTTGAAATCGTGCCAGCTTTTGATTACTCTCCCATCCCCCAGCAGATTTTTTTTTTAAGGCTTATGGGGTATTCAGCTATGAATACTGGACATGTTCCAAAGTAAGGAAGTTCACTATGCATCTTTTAAGTTCCCAGAAAATTTCAGATCAACATGGTACTCTTTCCTTCCGATTCTGAATTACTGGGCTGACATCCAGGAATCAATTTGTCCACCTTTATTCCCAACCAGTCAGCAAGGCAACCTAAAAACAGTTACAGTAGGAATCAACAGGAAATCACAGCACCCTATAACAGAGAAAATCAGTTACCATAATCAATATACTTTAAGCAGGTCAAAAGAAATGTTTCCATATGCCAAAATGGTTCCATATTCATAAAGTTTGCCACTAAACAGAAAACATATTATCTCTATAAAAGTCTCTGCACGATACCTTGCCTTTTTCCTTGCTGGCTTTTTAAAAAAAGATTTCTATTCTGGTGCTATTTTTACTCCTTTCTGTCAAGTATTTACCTTCTGTCCATTCTCCTGTCTCTTTGATCTGTGGTTCATCTGAGCTAGTTGTTTCTCTCCCTCCTCCAAGCTCTAAATTCTACTTCATGACTGATGTTCCCTTCCTGTGTTTCTGTTTCTCACCAATTCTTGTTCCTCATACTATTTTGTTTACATTAAAACATTTCTTATTAAAGATATTAAGTCAAATTTCTTCAAAGAGACATTGTTTCTCCTTCACTTCCTTGTTTTGTGCTCTGTGTGGACAGCCTGCTGTTAATACAGATAGTAGCCAACAAACCACTGGCTTTACAAAGGAAAGATGAAACACCTGATGTTATTAGAGATGGAAGAGACAGACATGGTTCAGCTCAGTCAAAACAAAGTGATTTCTGATAAAGTTGTCTAAATTTCACCCTTAAATACTTGACACTCAAATCACTCAAATATTTGACAATCAAATGGGACTCACTTCAAATAAAATCATTATAATATTCAAAATAATTCTGAGTTTTGCTTGTTTCCTGTTATTTTTATTTAAAATTTGGGTAAATTAAAAATACCATCTCTTGGTCTTCTAACAGTCCTGTTTTCCCTACTATGATCAATTAACGTGAAATTTCTCTAGGTACATTTTTCTGAATTCACAACTGGTTAATCTTGGTTAGTCTGACCTCACATCCTGGTCCTCAGCCCTGTGTTACTTCTCTGTCCCAACCAATAATCACAACTTTCTTCAGAACAATGCTACAAATGTACATATGCTCTGAAAATAAAAAATAACTCATACATGGTGCACTGTCTTTAGCATTTACTTACTGAGAGATTAAGTTACAGGCTTAGGCACACTGAGTCTCCAGCCCCTCACTAGGGGCTGTTTCCACTGCAGCACACAGTACAACACCACGAAAACTGAACCAGCCCAGGTACTACAAGCTGCAGTCAATAAGTTACAATGAACTGGCCTACACAGAATCCCCCACTAATACTGGTATGCTACATACAGGCAGTTTAAGTACCTCTACATTACACTGCATAAAAAAAAGCATAAGTACTTTAAAAAAAGTGTATCTGTGTGAATGTGTATAATGTATAATTATCTGTTATAATTCCGTAAGAATTATTCTCACGTAACCAGCTTTTGCTCTTTACAGCCCTGTCAGTAGCTTTTTAACCAGGCTCGATTTCAACCAGCCACTCGAGAGTCTGTCATCCATTTCCAATCTTCTGATCTAATCACACCCAGCTCCCCTGCTCAGTAAGTCAGCATGTTGACCTGACAAACATTCATTCCAATGTAGCTGAACAGACATTGCCCATGGGCTCACATTCTGCCTCTTACTTGTACAGCAAAATATCTGCTGCTTGAAGCACAGGGTAAGTCAACAAACCAACAGTTCCTTCGCTATTCTGGCTGGCACGCTTCATCTGTTTGGAAAAGAAAAACAGAGAAGAATCACACTTTTGACTAATGGTATCAAAGTCCATTGATCTTAATTAACTAGAATTCTGAATAATTGAGTAATTTACTACATAGCTCTACAGAAGTCAGTGTCATGTAAAATCAACTCCTTATGAATATATTCCAGTTTATGTCCTCCATTTATGAATTTCCCTACATTGTTCTGATATTCTAGTGAGAAGGGAACATAGGGTTTCTTTTGTTTTCTGTTTGTAACCTTATTAATGGAAATGACTTCAAATGCAAAACCATTAGGCTGAGTTATTACACTTGTATATTACACATAAATCCTACTTTTTAAATCGTGTCTTCAGCAATAAATTTTTGAAACACTTCATAATGGAGATACAAAAAGGTATTAATGCCTGTCTTAGAGATCAAGACACAGTGATCACACACAGTCATCAAGACAGTGACAGCTGGGAGAATCCAGAACTATGGAGACAGAGTCCAGTGTTGTCTCCATTAGTTCACATTGCTCCCCACAATCCACCTAATGCATTCAAGTCCTCTACTGCTCCCTGATATCGATCACCTAGATCAAGACAGGCTACAAACACTAATTCTGTTCTAGTGATGGCATATCTATGTTTTACTTTTAGCAATAGTTAAATATACTAGCCCCCTTGAAATCTGAATTATTTCATTAAGGCTGTTCAAATGTATTTAGAGTTGCCTCACACTCTCCAACAGATCCTGTATTCTGTTTACATCTCTAAGTGCCTAAGGTTCAGGGAACCTAATTTGCAAAGCCTAGCACCTGTCCTAGACCTATCTATAGGTCTGGAAAGTCAATCCAGTCAAAGTAGGATTTAAGAGCTTAACTTTAGAACCTCAGGTTTGAAAAGGTTTGCTTTAATCTATGCCATGCATTAACACTGGTTGCTGTATTTAAGTTTTACTGGTTTTATTTAATTAAGAAGGAAAACAGGAAAAAAGAAAACATCTGGAGGTATTTAGGACTGCTCTGAACTCTGCAAGCCCAAACTGCTCTTAAGCTGTTGGGGTTTTTTTTTCCTTTCTCAGATACTTCTCTCTCTTGTCTTTTTCTGCTTACTAAATGTCAAAATAAAACACAAGGAAATTAAATGCAAGAACTCTTGTTGATGCACTCAGGCTGATGCAACACCAAGATTAAGAAGATGAACATTTGACACTCATAAAGGGAAACATTTAAGATACAGTATCACTCAGCAAATTTTTAATATTTATAATTTCTATACTCCTCTTCCAACATATGCCTCTTTTGAACACTCTTCCATAAAATCTACAGAGCAGCCACTCTTTATGCTGGAAAAAAAAAGCTGTTTGTGGAACTCCTTAATCAACAAGGCTCAAAGTTTTCACTGCAGTATCTTCCATTACTTTTGCATTATTAAACAAGCATTGAAATTACACTGAATGTTCTAGCAAAATCAGTTTAACAACAGTAAACAAACCTCTTATTTAGTACAGTTTTTCTGCAAGTCTCTGCCAAAATCATAATTCTGTAGCTTCCAGCAGGAAAATGTTCACTAAGAGGAACAGATCAGGAGAGGTAAGTTTTCCCCCTTCCACCACAGGACTACAGCATTACTTAAACCTAAAGCAAGAACAACCAAGGTACAGCTGGCACTTCATAGATGACAAGTATTTCCAGGACAACATTTCTACTGAATTGCCATAGATTTGTTTTAAATTCACCAAACTGTCCATACCTTCCACTGGGGCAAACGTAGCAGACGTGGCACATTAGTTAAACACCCAAGAATCCAGGCAAGTTCTGCATGCTCAGGAACCTGAAAGTATGAAGTTGGAATCTATTTAAATTTTCTTTTATATGCATGTCTTTTCAAAGTCAATAAGAATAAATTGTATCAAAGATGAGAAAACCATTTATTTCTGTATATTACTTTCTCAGTAAGGTCAAGTGACAAGCTAATGGAAAGTTTTGGACACTGCCAGGATTGAATGCTCTACATTAAAATAGTATAGCAAGGTTCTTGATCCTATCCACTCATATTCTAAACAAGAAAGAAAATGCTTTAGCAATAGCAGAGTTGAACACACATGTAAACTCCTTTGCTTGCATACTTGATTCACTCTTCACAATATTGGCAGGTTTGAACCTTCAAGAGCATACTAACTGTCTCAAAGATGTTCAAAGCCCGCAACATGATAAAACAACCCAGACAGAAGGCAGCAAAAAGTGTTTGTTAACAAGTAAGAATTACTAGGATTATTAATTGCAGTTCCTTTGTTGTCACATTTTAAATATAGTAATTTCCTAGCTAGCAGTCATTGGACTACTTTGGTCACCAATGTGTAAAAGTATCCAACCTTCAGACTACAGCTCAGTGGTTAGAAATATTTCAGGTTGATTTTTTCCCTTCTTTTCTGCCTTTCCCACAGATTCAGGGTTTTTATTAATTCCCTCATGCTTATTTGACCTGCAATCTTCTGCGCACAAGACAAAGTGCAACAAAATACCAGAGTAAAATGAACTTCACGGAAAATACTAAGCACAAGACTCCTATTTCATCTAGAAGGAATCACCATCTGGTTGAAAGTGGTTTCTCATTTCTTTCTTCTAGTCACGGACAGAGAGGAGATGGTGCTCTGTTGCACTTGTGTTGACAAGAACCCTCTTTAAAAGCTATGCAGTCATTGATTCAGCTCTGTCAGATGTTGCTCTCGCAGCCAAGACTGCACGTGTGTTTCACTGGATCAGTGGATTTGACATTACATCAGTTACCAAAACACCAAGTGATCTAAACAGCACTTGTTGGGTTGAATACACAGTTCTGGGTCCTACCAAGTTATACTCATTTCCCATCTTCAAACACACAATCCTTTCCTAAGTAAAACTAAAGTGCTGAATATGCTGAAGCAAAAGCCTGATAAAATGGGGACAAAATAGACAGAAGTATACCAAAGGGTAGAGATTTCAGTTGGAATAAAATTCAGTACCAGAGGCTAATGAGTCAGCGTTCATCATCCAAACTGCAGTCACTGACTGTATACTGGTGTGTGAATCAGGAGGTTCTAGCTTAAACCACAAATCATTTGTCAAGATTAAATAATGGTTTAAGCTACTGTGTTTTACTTGGCAGGAGGTGCAGGTAATTGCTGCCTTTGGTTGGTCATGGTGCATCTGCTCAAATGCTACTCATTTAGCTACAGTATTCCATCACATTGATTGCATAAATCTGATACAAAGAAACTGGAAGACGTGATGATGTATATGACAACAGTAGAATAGAGGCTCAGTCTACTCTTCCTTTTACTGAGCAATACCCATGGATCACAATCAGGACAAGCCATTCTCCCAGACAAACTCCATCAGCTTCTTGCTGCAGATCCATTTAAAACTGCAGGCAAATGTCTTCATTAAACAACCAAGACACAAGAATGTAAGAAATAACACTGTACTGGATCACAACAAAGGCAATGCAGCCTTGTGCTGTTTCCAGGAGTAGCACTTGGGGCAAACACATGAGCCTACTGCTTCCTACAGTATCTTCCCCTTCCCCTCATACTTCTCCATAATCATTACACTAGGGAATATCAGAAGGTATTATCCCTGGCCCAGTCCTGGTAATGTATTCAGATTCCCCAGGAATGTTTCTAATCTCTTTCTGAACCAGCTGATATTGCCCACTTCACAATCCCATGGAGCAGCAAGCTCCAGAGGCTTAAACCTGATGTGTAAAGAAATAATTTAGCCTCTAATGTATCTATGTTTGTTTACTGGTTTTGAATACCACCTGTTTCTTATATTGCACAATTTGGTGAACAATTCCACATCCAGCTTATTCAGTGTTTTTTGGATTTTGTAAACTTCGATTGTATATACGCCTCAGTGTTCTCCTCTTCAAACTGAAGCAACCCTGACTTCTGAATTTTTCCTTCTTAAGGCAGCTACTCTATGCCCTGCTGCATGAATTCCTCTTCTTTGTATCATATCTAATTCATTAGTTCATTTTGGAGACTCTAAAACTTTACCCAATATTCAAAAAACGGGCACACTAAGGTGTTGTATGGTGACAAAACATCATCTCTGTCTTATTCCCACCATTAGCTTTTTTGAAAATTGCTTGTGCTGAGCCAATGATTTCAGAGAACTGCCAAGGATGACTCCAGGATTTTCTTTTCTGCATTGTGTGAAGAAGGTTTAGAATACTTTTACCCACACGTTTTAAAGTATTTAAAGCTCTTCTACCCCTTATTTGCCTGTCCACTCTGTTTTATGAGCTCTTTTGGAATTCCTTTCCTTGGCATAGCATTTGGCTACCCGTAAGGACTTAGCATTGTCCATGAACTTCTGTTCACTACCTTCTTCAGGTCATGAAGGAATATGTTGACCAGAACTGCTCCCAGCAAGAACCCCTGAGGAACATGACTGCTGACTGTGTCATTCAAAAAAAAAAAGAAAAAGAAAAAGAAAAGAAGTGAGCATTACAGCCTTACAGCCTATGCAGCTTTCAACAGTGAAATGAACAGAAACAGAGAAGAGACATCTCATATTTGCATAAATTGACAAAACTATTTTCAGTTGATTCCTATTGTGTTAGGTAGTGTTTATTGTGCCATCACAAGGAAAACCTTTGTCAAAGAAGCATCACTTTTCACACAATTTTCATAAAAAAGAGTATGACTCTTACAGAGGTGTTCTGCTTGCTTTTTATTTTTTAAAGAAGGTTACCCAATAACCTGACTAGGATTTCAAGAAATAAAAGTATAAAGAGTTCCAATTAATTCAGGCTATTCTGCGTATACTTTAACCAGTAAATAACTCAATTTCTTTTGTATTTTAAAATCTGACAACAAACTACTGTCCAGAGCTACAATGTACTTCAGGAATTACCCAATTTTTCAAAAGAGAATAGATAATAATAAGCTTAACTCTTTTCCAATGAAGACATAATTTTCTCAGCGTGCCTTCTCCCCCAAATACATCAGTGTAAAAATAATACAAATGGTAGAAAACAAGAATTACATCTCCAATTAACAAAACTCACAACCAGCGACAGTCCCTGAATTGTATGTTAAACCAAACTCCAAGAATGTCACAATCACTAGTAATTCTAAAAATCAGCTATCTAATCAATTAAATCCTTCAGGTCAACTTCAGCTACATTTGTGTCCTGAAAAAAATATACTAGCCTGTTTTCAGTATAAACATTATTTTCTTGGGAAATATTTCTTGCAGCCTTGCTGAAAGCATTTCCAGGAATAACAGTCTTTTAAGTGTTCTATTTATTGTTTCCCTTTACAAAGTCAACTATTTCCCATTTAAAATTTTCCAAAAAATCTTAACCAGATCCATAGAGCAATCCCCCCTTTTCAGACAGCCCAAATCCTACCCTTTGCTCTTCTCAGTAAATACAACAAGTTTCTCTCTTTTTCCCTGCTCTGTGCTCTTGCTCATTTTAAGTTTTCTTTCCTAATCTCATACAAGTCTGTAAATACCATCAACAGTTCTCAAAGGATTGAGATGGTCATCTCTATGCTATTACCAGGTACACATTTCCTCCTTCAATCTCCATTGCATTAAGAATCCCCCACAACCTGGCTTACTGATCAGTAATCAGAGTTATTTCCAGAGCAAACTACTTACATTCCTTCCCTGTGGCCTGACAAGGCCAAGGCTGCATAGCCAGATTACTTTTATTTTTTTAAAGCATACATATTTAACAAAAACCATTTCCAAGTGATAATGAGCAGTTATCTAAAAGGCACACACATTTCTGTTTCTTCACCTGAGTGTCCTGCTCCTCCCTTTTTAAAGACAAACAGCTTCTTAATTATTCACTTGTGCAGCCATTTGAAGTTATTAAATTCAGGTCCCAATTTATACTTGGATCATCTCTGGAGCTTTATATGCTGAAGTACAATCTCAGGGCTTCTTCCTGCAGATCTATTTTTTTTGTCCTTGATCCTAGCTATTCATTACCAAATTATTGTTGATCCTCTGGCCACAGCCAATGATATATACATGGGAAACCAGTAGCTACTTTTAGTCCAAATAATTCTAGATAACTTTTTATGAAGAAACATACAGCTAAGGAAGACAGTAAGCCGTGAGATTCAAGAACAGTGGGAGAGGCATGAATACTGGAAGCAGATCTGAAAGCAAGCAAATCAGCAACACTGGGCCTCAGCTTTCTGAGGTTATGATACAAAGTTGTGTACTGGCAGCTGAAGTGGCTTTCTGCAAAAAGAGATGCAAGGTTTTATTTTCAAAATGGACTTCCTCAAGGGGCAACCTATAGCCCTTCTCTGTAAGGCACTGCAAATTTGCTGCAGATCTATCACGTGGAAACAGCTTTCCCTCAGCACTGTAACCTCATTTAGGGCTACATTTTAAAGAGGCAGTAAATTTAAAAGATTTAATTTTGATAGAGTAGAGTACAAACAAATTGTCTCAGGAGGTAATTTGGATAGCTGTGTACTAGAAGAAACTGGGACAGAGAAGGGAAAGAGTCCTATATTTAAAAATGAATTAAACCCTTTTTTAGGACTTTTGTCTTTTCTAAAAGTATCAGTAAGAGCTTATGCAAAATTCAAGAGGCCTTTTTTAAAAGCAAATGATGCTCACATTTTTCTTGAATAAGAGGTAAGATTTTATTAATGCATAAGGTTGCAGGCAATATTCAAGATACTTAGCAATGTGTCTCTATATTACACAGCTAAAGAAAATAAGGCAATAAACAAGACAAAAAAATAGATTTCTCTTGAATCAAATGCACACAATGCAGGTACTGTTATGACAGAAAATTTGCCACAGTATCTCAAGTTCCTGTTCAAATAAAGAATTGATTGGGTAGAATAAGCTTATGGTTACAAAGGCAATATCAGGTTTAAAGAACATGTTAAGCAATGTATTGAATTGGGGGGTGGTTATCTAGTTATTGTCAGTAAATGTGTCAGTATCTACAGCCTTTACCTTGGAACAATTTAGTCACATATCCTTACTTATATTTGGCTAAAACATACAGAAATAAGATCTGTCTCTCCTTTCTGAAGAACCTAACAAGGAATATTGCTACTGGGATCAAGCTTTACTGGTTACAAACCCCAACAAACCACAGTAATTTGGCCAAAGCACCCTTTCCTCTCCTTTAGTCATTATGAAATTAACTTATTTTCAGAAACATTCTCCTAGTATAACCCACAATACTGTTTGAATACTTAGTTTGGTGTGTCCAGACGACTGGTGAAGAGAGGAAAATACAACATCTACATAATTGTGTGAGATGAAGAAGGTAAATTAAGGCAGAAGAGAAAAAAAAGAGAAATCCCAGTGAACCATGACTTTCCTTCCCACTGAGCTCTAGTTATGTCTAGTCCAGTCCATGAGAGAGAAAACAGAGGAATGAGAGAAGCAGAATAATTTTCTAAATTAAACAGTCACATACTTCCTCTTATGACAGGAAGTTTTCAATGGACCATGCTAAATTAATGTACTTTAATGAATTTATAAGCTATGATGCAATGGAAGCTTTTCAGCCCCTCTGAAAATTGGACACGGGGTAGTGTGAATCTATTCAAACTCTGCCCACAAAACAAAGCAGATGGATACTTCTGGAAAATAACAGCAGTGAAACAGTGCACACATTTATATTGTTGTATTCTGGCTTTTGGAGTCAAGGCTAAGACAAATTTGCAAATTCCCACCTCCCAGAGTTACTGCTTCAATTTGCTTGCACACTGCAAGAATACTGCAGCTGATTATACTCAGAAAATAAATCACCCTATCCAGAAGGATGAAAACTGCAATTTTCCGCCCAGAAATGGAACATTATGTTGTCCAGAAACTCACAGGACTCCTCAGAGAAGTGTTCATGCAGCGTATCAGGCACTGCCTGCTGAATCAACTCTGATGGAATTTTAGTTTCTCTTGGGACATTTAGCATGTGTCTGCTACAATAGATAGGTGGACAGGAGGAACAGCCTGAGACCACATAAAAGTAAAATACGTTTCTAATATTGTTTTGACTGTGAAGCAGATGAGGTACAAGATGGCTATGGGTAAGAACTGAAACGTGTAGTGTACCCACCACGAATCAGAGAAAATGGGTTATATCATATAAGTTTACCATGTGTTCAGATTGCATACTGTCTTCCTTATTTACTCCCCCATAGTCCTTTTTGGTTTTAATAAAAGATCTAAGTTTTAAGAGAGATGACTGTTACAGCTTTTATCAGTTATGGTACAATTGAAGGAATATATTTTCTGTTTCTTCTAATACTCTCATGATATGTTGTATAAGTCATTATTCCATAACTTCTTTTTTATGCCCAGTAGGCAAAGGCAGCCACTTAAAGCATATCTTGACATTATTTTCTCTAAGAGGGTTTCATACATCTTGCAGCTGTACTCCAAATAAAAATGGACTATTTTGAATTACGCATTTGTTTTTATTTTTTATTCTTACTAAAATTGTCACTTTTCTATAACTTCCTACTTGAGAAAATATAATTAAACAAGCTGTAATGAAAGAGCTTCTCTCACTGAGAGGCCATTTTACTGTCCAACATACACCACAATTGTTTTTCTAGATATTCTAATTAAATGTGCTTGTTTATAACCCTTCGCAGACAATGTGGTTCCAAACACTACCCTAATAATTCCTCGCCATCCTTCTTGCTTCTAAATATTTTCAAGTTCTCATCACTTGTTCTTTGTAGCCACTACTTCCCTAGGCTGGAATTCAAGTTTTTATATGGCAATGTAAGTGTGGGAGGTATTTGTTCAACTGCAATGTATTAAGACCAAATATACAGCCAGCCATTAATTTACTGTTTGTACACGTTTTAAAACAATATAATCCATAAAAAGTAAATTCTGAAGCATACAAAACTAATTTTCATCCATCTAGCACTTTCCATTTATAGGTAATTTAGCTGTATATCCAACACATAAGAACACAGGCCATATGCTCTCAAAACAATACAATAAAAATCTGCGTATGCAAAATTTCTGTCACTTTTATATAATTCTAGTTGAAAGGCCAGGACATGACTGAAATCTGTTCTGGGATTCCAAGTCAACTTCACCTGTATCCTTATCATAACAGCACCTCTTGGCTCAAGCATAAACATGAGAGATATCTGTTCTCACCACACTTTCTCCAAGCAGTCAGTCTGTGATTCACATTGTTCAGCCTTTTGTCTCTTGCTTGTATTGAAAAGGATGATAAAGTGTGTGAAAACTCTGGAGGCAGGTATTTCAGGTATCTTTGGATTAGAGATTTGGAAAAAAGGCTAAGTAAGTAAAATAAGTGAAACCCTTATCAAAAGGCACAGGCCTTTTGAGAAACCAAATAGCATTATTTTTTTTCACATATGGCCAACTTGTTCCAGAGAAGCAACACAAGCAGCAGAATACAGAAAGAGTAAGGCAAACAAACAAATAAAGAACAAAAAAACCCAAGCCCTTTTCAGCAATTCTAGACCACTCTTGCCCAGTGTAATCCAGGGAAAGTGAGAGGACACAACAGCATTTATATGAATGACTGCATGAGCAATTCTCTCAGTGGGCCTTACCATTACTAGCATACTTCTGTAGTGCAAGAATTTCATTCTGCCTTAATGCTACAGAAAAAGTCGTTAGTTGTGGTGGGTTTTGGTGATTAAAACTAGAAGCTCATAAACAATAATTTTGTTGCATGATGTTTGTTTAAAAAAATGAACAGAAATGTCATTCAGGAGTAATTAAAGAAATATTTCTATTATCTACAGATTTGTTAATTTTCTAGATAGAACTAAAAATACAAAAATAATTACAGCATGCTAAGCTACTGAGAATTCTCATTTAGCAGTTCAATCTGCTATTGAAAAAACCTACTCTGTTCATAACTAAATACTTAATCTGGTTCTCTATTTGTGGCTGGATTTTCACTGCTATCCTGCTGACCTCTGGAAGTACACACCCTACTTCAGTATACAATCAGTTTTGGTCACTTTGCTTTACACCTCAGCCAAATGTTTGTAAACAAAAGTAGGGCTTTTTTAGACCACCCTTGGAGACTGCTACAGTGGCTGAAAAGGAGACCAACTCATTTTTTTTTTGAAATCTGAGACATTTCCAATCAAAATCAAGCAATAAACTTTCTTGATTAGCAATAGCTGTAATCCATCTTACACCTTCATTTTTAGGAACAATCATCTTGATATTATGACATTCCATAACATACTATTTCATTATCATACTAAAACAATAATCACATTAGCAAGGTTCCTGTCTCCTTTCCTCACATCAAGAGCTACACGCAGATACTCCTTTTAATTGCTTCCAGAGAAACATCTGGTGCTGCCTATGTAAATGTAACAGATCATAGTGCATCTCTGGGTATACCTGACCACTTCATACAGCTTGTACAGACTTGGTTTGGGGAAGCTGACAAACCACTTCAGCCTGAACCAGTGCTGAAAACAGTCTATAGTCACAACTGTAATAGTTTTTCTGATTGCAGTGTGACAATGAGCTTTCAAAAATATGCTAAAATCAGCCACTTCTGAAAGTTGTGTGGATACCTGTGTGGTAAGTATTGGTAAGAATAATATTCAAGACATCAGACATGGCTCAAACATTTAATCTAATAGTTTTGATTTAATAAGAGCAATGATCATTAGATCTGGACAGATAAGGACACAGAAAAATTAAGGTAAAAAAGGCAAATTGAAGTCTATTTAACTGAGACCAGCCTAACACCATAAGGAAAATCAGAATCATATTTGGTGGAAACTTTCGTTTGATAAAGCTGAATATGTTCAAGTTTAGCTACCTTAGGTTTTCATTGGTCTTTTACTGTATTTGTACTGTAGAAGCACTGCACAAAGAGCCATCATTTCTTGAGTTTGACACTTTCTCTTTGGGGGTTCAAAGATTCAATCTCTGCATTATTATATTGTGAAAGATACAACATACTTTCTGTGGCTGAGTGCAATGTAAGATCCTCACTGATAATCTACTGGCTTCAAGAGAAGCCTGAGTGCTGGTTTTAGCAAGACCTGGAACAGCCCTAGCTCAGCTTTTAGACCAGTAGGAACATAAGAAAAGCAACAATAGACCAGATCAAATATCCACCTCTGACAGCAACCAACGAAAAAAAAGAACATAAGTACAGAAAAGCATGGATACTCTCCCATCTGTGGTTTCACCACTTCCTGTAAAGGTGACTGCTCAGATATGCAACAGTCCCAAAGCAATTTTTCAGATTAATTTGTTGAGTCCCTTTCTGAATTCATATAAATTTCAGCATGCACTGTATCCTGTGTCATGGAGTTTTGTAGCCCAGTTGTGGATTTTGTGAAATGCAGCATTGTTATACTTGTGTTGAATCTTCCAGATGTTAATTTGTTTTGATATTTGTCAGCTCACATTCTTTAGTGGATAAAACAATTTCTCCATATCATATGCAGTTTTATAAACCTTCATTTTATTCTTCTCTAACCATAACCTGCAAAGCATTTATTTTTCATGCTGGAGAGTCCTCTCTGTGTGTCTAGTCACTGGTCCTGTGTTGTAACCAATGGAATTGTTCAGTTGCTTGAAAACAAGAAAAAAACCCCCTCTAGACTGGTTTTTACTGCATCATTGGCTTGTAACTCACCTTGTGATTATTCCACCTAATGACTTCATCACTTTGAGGCTGGCAGGTCAGAGTAGAGGAAAACTAAAACCCAAGCTGGTAACATATTTAGAATGATAAACAGAATTGAAAAAAATGGGGTGAATTTATTTAAATGTATTTCCACTAGAATTCTGAGCTCATCTATTTACGTTGGTTTTTTAATACAGAGGAAAAGTGAAGCAGGACGTATATCTGTCTTCATCAATTCATTATTCACCAGGGATATAGAGCTATGATTGCTATTTGCAGTTTAACAACCCCAGGAAACTCTGCCTGTAAAGAATTGTGTTGAAAGGGAGAATGCAACACCATTTCAGCTTGCACCAATAAAATTCAGACCCTGTGTGCACATCACCTTTGCAGCTCTGTTGCAAGGTGGACACCCACTTCTGGGTGTCTTCCCAAGAGCAGTAGCTATGACACATCTGTGTCTGTGGAAATTACAGAAGTTTGCCAGTTTAGAGTCAATAACAGAAAATTCATTGAGCAAGAAACTAAGTTGTGTTCCAGGAAAACACAACACATGATAGCTATATGCCAAGTGGAAGGCGTAGTCAAGCAAAGCACATGGTTTACATACGAATTACCAGATCAGATGGAAAAGCGTCCACATGAAAAGGAGGTTACAGCAAAGAAGGGAACTTAAGTCCCAGAGGAGATGAAACCTCCTGATGATCACGGTGGAACTGATACAAAACTTACCATGTTAATCACCTGGTACTTTGTGATTAGCGTGGAACTGGCAGAATAAGTGGCAAGAGCTGATACAAAAGCATAGAAACATGTTTTCCTTACCTTTATGGTTACACAGGCCACCCTTATGCATTTAAGAGTCAACCTTTTGTGACTAAAGTGACTTACAGAGACAAATTAGTGGTCTTCTAAGATGTCTTTGAAGTATTTTACTCATAACCTGCAAAAACTCCTTGCTCTGCTTCAGAAATTTACAGTGTACTTATCCCTAAATGGGCTTCTCAGTCATGGTTGCAGCCCTTCAAAATTTCAAAACTGCAGAAGGGGTTAAGTTTAAAATCCAACACTGCTAAAATTTTCTAGGATCACCAACACAAACATGATAAAGGAGTTCAGCAATGCTACATTCATTCATTATGATGTGTGGAAAGCCACTTAATCAGAAACAAATCCAACACAACAGGAGCGCTCACCAGTGACTGCCGGAACAGGAAACACTTCTTTGGGTCAATCCCACAGGCAAGGATGGCAGCAGTGGTGTCCAGGATGTTCTGGCGCAGGACAGCTGGCTCCTTGGGCATGGTCAGAGAGTGCATGTCCATAATGCTATAGAGCACTGAGCTGCACTTTTCCTGCAGATTCACCCAGTTCTGAATGGCTCCAAGGTAGTTACCCAGATGAGGGGTCCCAGTTGGCTGGATACCAGAGAAAATCCGATCCACGACCATATTCTGTGACAAAGCATTGGCAAAATTAACACACCTTTTTTTTACAGATTCTTCTATATTTTAAAGTCATTTAGAAAGCCTCATTTATGCCTGTCTCTTCTCCCCTCCTGTCAGTGTATTAATGTAGAAATGACCTCAGAACTGATAATTGCAGTAAGTCAGTTAAAACACTCTATCTTACAGCTGAGAGCAGAGAGACTGACAACTACCATAATTTTAAGCTGTCAGACTGCACACGCAGAAAAATACAGCCATAAAAAAGATTGGTGAAAAGTTGGTCTCAGAAACCAAGTGGTAGATTATTTCATCTTCTTTTGCACCAAAGCTGTATGTTTCTCTTTAGTTTCTATATCCAATCTGATATAGAAACTTAGGGTCGCAGTGTAGAGAAATTCAAACATTTTTTGTTGTAAACTCATGCAATGTCCCAGTAGACTGCCATCTTAACTCTCATGAACATTGAAGTCTTATTTTTCTAGCTGCAAAGAACATTTTGAGCAGTTCCTGAAAGAAACCTACTTCTTGACCCAAAGGTCAAAGAATAATGAAAGAGATCATGAAAGTTCTGAAACTCCCCATTTTGGCAGCAATAGAATTTCTAAAAGAGCTCTACAAAGAAATATGGCTATAGCTCAAGATCACACCTGGAATACTGTCCATGCATCAGGACCAGCAAAATGTCAACATCAGAAAAGAGTTCACAGAGAAACAGGAAAACCAAAAAAAGACTAAGAAGCTGAGGTTATGAGCAAAGATTAAAAAGCTTGAAACATGTATAGCTTGGCTAAGTGACAGTTACCATCTTAGAAAGTTTGTTTTCCTGCATCCCAGCCCTCCATCTGACCATTTTCTCAGAGCCCCAAGCTGTCAGCATATGATCAATTACCTCCCCGACCTTCCCAAAGAATTCCACCATATTCAGAAGTAGCTCAGCAATGTTTTATGTGAAAATGCTTGTTACATGCCAAGTTGCAAGAGCATGCAAGACTGCTCAACTTATAAATGAGGGTCCCCCCCCCCAGCTAATACAATACAAATTCTCAGACTCAGCTGTGTGGCAGGATCATCAACTTCATTATGCCTGTGGCTGCATGATTTTTTCCTGCTAACTTTTATGAGCAACATCTATAACTTAGCAGGAAGAATTTGTTTACTGAAAAGGACTTCAAATTTACTTAATTCATTTTGACTCAGACTTGACAAAAATTAATGAGAAAGTGTTTCCAAGTGGAATAGGACTTCTTTACTTTTAAGCATGATCTATAGTTCAGAAAAGCCTAGACTGTTTCTTTCTCAATTTGCAGAAAAATTCTCTTTTCTTTTAAAGTAAGCTTGTTTTTCAGATCAAGACAATTTTCTTACTTAGCGTTTAAGTGTTTGTGCTGACAGACAAGAGCAGCTTTGGGCTAGCTGCCATGCTAATTTCTCCTGCTCACATAAATGCCTACACATTTAAGCCTTGATGGCAACCCCTTCACCCCATCCCAAATATCTTCTTGACTTCTAGTATATTCCTGAGTCAGTTTCTAAGTGCTCTTGGAGAACCTCTAGCACAGGAGCTTCAGGGTAGTCACTTGAAGCAATGAAAAGTACACCACTTCTTCCAACAGCAATTCCAGCTTCCAGTCCTTATGTTCCAGTCCTTGACCACCCATGTGCCTCTTTTCTTAATTACACAAAAATGGAATTATGATACTCAAATCTCTCACTTGGCATTTGATTCCTTGTTTTCCTAGGAACCTACATCAGAGCATTTCTCACACGCACAGAACCACTCACCTCCCGCTAAGCTACTACCTGGCCCAGGACTGCAGCCAGCTTCCTGTTAACACTGAGAAGGGCCAGGTGCTCTCTTACAGAAGGAGGCATTCAACATTCCAATGTGTATAAATGAGATGAAGTCTTACAGAAAGTTGGGATTCACTGGACTTCAGACATGTGCTTCTATTGCTACAGGTCTAGAGCAGCTGCTAGGCAATGCAACAATGCAATGTTACAAGCATAACATTTATCTTTTGCTTCTTATGTTTCTTAACCAAGACAATAAGAAGTCAGGGAGGAAATAGTTGACCAGTAACATGGTGTTCTACCCCTACTGGGATCCCAGAACATTTGGTTGTTTGTCAGACCACATAATCTTTTTTCATGTCCATATCTCTGTTCACTAAGTTCAAATCCTGATGCTCCTTCCCACAATTAGTTCTCCCCACAGTACTGCGTGCTTTCTGGTGTCCATTTATATGCCTGTTTAACAACACTCTTCTTCACAAACCATACTTCTTACAGCCCTACTCTCCATTTTCTTACCAGATAATTTCATCCCTCCTGTATTCTTTTCTTCCTCCACTTGTGCTTTACCCCCCTTGCTTTCCCAAAGAGCTCTTACACACAGCTCTTGATATACAGCTCTTACTGTAAGAAGGCACAGAGAATGACATGTTAAGGTTATTACTATCATTACTAATTGAGCTACTACTACCTTGACTTCAGTGACTTTATATAAAATATGTTTTCTACCTGCACAGTTACAAAAGCTAAGAAACGTTATAATGTGCCAGAAATCCACTATGGACCCACATCAATTAAAGTATGTTAGGATGACCAAGTTAAAGCATAGTGCAGAAACCTGCACATCTTCCAACTTCAGTCTAGTAAAAGACAGCATCACCTGACATGTCTCCTGATGTTAGTGCTTCTTTTCCCTGGGACCCTGAAGCTGGTGCTACTTCAGCGCAGGAACAGCTCTACCCCCTGGGGTAACTGTGTGTTATGCCAGGGCACAGGAATTTCTGTGCAGTCAGCACAGATCAGCTCATGTGCCAATACCTTGACCCAAAAAGTGCTGACACCCTGAGCCTGTGGAGAACAGCTCTGCCTAGAAACTTTGTTGATCCCCAAGTCAGGAAGACTCAGTTCCCTTGCAGCTGCAGTCCTTGCTTCGTAGGTTTCCCATAACATGTTCATTATCTGCCTTTTCAACTTCTCGGATCACTGTCCAGTCTGTAGATAATGTTACTATGAACATATTGGATGTAGTGGCAAAACTGTATCTCTTAACGTGAGTATAATACACTCAATACATAAAAATGCAAGAGTGACATTTAAACAGGCTCTTTGAGAATGTCTTTCACCAAGAAAATACAAGACATCAGTGTCTCAGCATAAACCGTATGTTTAAATACTGTACTAACTCCAAATATTCAAATGCTAACAATGAGCTAATGTAGGTTTGTTGTAATACTACAGAAGTTAGCATCTGGTGACACACTACATGTTGAAAAGAAAGTACACAATGTACAATGTCAAATGGACACAGTTTCATATAAAGAAAGAACCAAGTTCTCTATCCATTAAAGAGAATACCTGTGAAGGCAAGCATGACATATTTAATGGTGCTTTGTATGTTTAAATGGTAAATAAATACTTACAAAAGGTTTGTTCAGTATAAGGGCAATAAATGGCAAGTGAAACATTAGAAACAAACAGTAGCAGTATTATATTCAGTCTAAGCTCAGCAATTACTTAACCTGAAGTAGAAAATTCACAGAAATAAGTAAATCCAATAATGAAAACTGAGCTAGGCTGAACCTGAGTAAAGCATTAGCAAATCCATTACAAAGAACAAACCCATACTGGCTCCCAGCTGAGGGACCAGTTGACTAGAAGTCTTTCATCTTTAACTCCTTTGATTCCATTTAACAACATAAAGCACGAGAAATTACAGCAAACAGGGTGGCATGAAATATTCCATTGTGTTAGCAGAAGTCTATATTAAAAAAAGCCCACACAAAACACCCTCAAATGAATCTTGGATTTCTTGCACTAAAAATATACAAAGAACATTGCTCCTTTGGAGAGAGTTTATGTTCCCTGTTTGTTCACTCCCTGAGAAGCAGCGGGCAGCATAGCAGCGTGGCAGGGGACTTCTGCCCGGTACCATGAAATCATGGGGCTGGAATGCACTTCAATGGAGCTGTTAGGTCAGGGGATGGGAGCTGTGTGCTCCAAAGTACTGGAGCTGGAAAAGGATAAAAACAAAAGGAGTGAAGACTTCCCAATGGAGCAGAGTGAAAGCCACAAGACATGCAGCTCCAGCCCACAGGCACTCACTCATTCAGACATCTGTAGTAAGCACAGTGTGAGCCTGCTGTTCGTATGTTTAACTCTGTGTGGTGTGTGCACCTACACCAGCAGTGCTGCACGTTAATCCTCACGTCTGCTAAGAGCACTGCAACTGACAGATGACTTAGCACCTACTATTTGTTTTCTCTCTAAAAGACCTCTGCATGGCAACCCTAAACACCACAGTGTATTTCTCAGCTGCATTACTGGATGAAGCTTGGCCCCAAACCCATTAAGGTGTTCTCTTCCCTAACCTCCCTTTTGTCATGAGATCAACAACTGTCACTCCTTATACTGAAAAAAAAATCAACATCCAAATGCTCTCAAGTAATTAGGAATAATCATTAAATAAGCATTACATCCTTATCCCAGAGTAGGATGGTTAAAGTCTGGCCCTGACATCCTTAGCATGGCCATATACATTTTCAATGCAAAACAGGAAAGATGACAGCTTCCAAAAATCCAGTTCTGCTCTCTTCGACCAAAGCAGAGCTTTTCTCTGCATGGAAGGAGAGCTACAACTCTCAAGGCCTCAATTCAGCAGTCAAAACCACAATCATTCCCTCTCATGAGAAAGATGTGCTACAACTGGAAGACACACCAAAGCTGATAAAGGAAAAGATCCATGCAGATCCAAACATCCCATGTTACAGCCAATTCTTTGTTCCCTGGCTATACATTTCATGTTTAGCTTTATGAATTCTGTGACTGCTGAACGCAAGAATTTATTTACCTGTTGAATACACATATTTGCCTGGTACAGTCAAGAAAAAATTGCATCTCAAGTATAATGAGGTATATGTAGTAAAATAAGTCGTAAAACCGTTCTCCCCTTCACAAAGAGTTACAGAAACAAAATCAAGTGAAAGCATTCACAAGACTTAGGTTTTCAGAATCTCTCTTCTTTACAACTCCACATAAATACTGCCATCACACGCTTGAAATGACAGCGGACAAGCTACAATTATAAGGTAACCTTATGTCTATGCTTCAGTCTCTTTCGGGTTCTAAAAGCAGAGAAACGCAGCACCCATTCAAGGAGGTAGGAGAAAGCTGCCAATAGACAAACAATTCTCAATGTTTTCTCCTTTTATTTTGGCATAGACATGTTACAAAATGACATAAAAGTATACATAAAAATGTGTCTGGTTAGAGTCCAGTTAAGACCTACTGTTTAACAAAACAAACCATTAAATGATCACATTAATCCTGCCCTAGAAGTACAGAGGCAGTGCCTGTCAGCTTCTCTACCAGTCATGGGGAAACAGACACATCTTCAAAATCAAATTCAAAGGAGGCTTTTGCTAATTATACCCTTGGAGTGATTGAAGGTAAGGACAAAGCTTTGGACTAACTAGCTTCTTTGGACTTTGTTCATGATTTTTTCCCAGCAGCCTAACAGATGAGAGATAGACTTATGCCTCCATCTATAATATATCTTATAAATATTTTAATTTCTAAATCACAAAAAGACCGACTCATAAACTCACCCTGGGCTGAAAGAAAAGCAAGAGGTTTTAGACCCAAACCCCACAATGTTACAGAAAATTATGACAGTATTACAAGAGCAGCTGCAACAGAAATCACCCCCCAAGCCACAGCAATGGTTACTATTCACATGCTATAGCATTTAGCTACTCTGCTTTATTTTAACAGCCATTAACTCGGGGCAGAACAGGTGAAGAGCCAAGTGAGATCCACAGCATCAGAGCTAATTCCAAACACAGGTGGTGGGCACGACAGAGAGAGCAGGAAGTCCACAGGAGAATCACTGCTGACATGTAGGACAGGGAAGATTGATGGCTTCCCTCTCTAGTTTTCCCCACTGTGTAGGCTCGCAGGGGGTGGGGGAAAGGGACGGAGAAGCTGCTGTGCTGGCGACATAACACACCACAAGCCTCCACAGCACCAGCGCTGATTAATGACACTGGAACGACTCAGGAAACAGCAAAGGATCATTCACAGACTTTGCTCTTCTTGTTATAATTTTATTCGTGGGGATTCATTTTGCCCCAGCTGTCCCAAGCTGAAGCAAGCTCAAATTTGCCAGACAAAAAGAAAATGTGGAAGTCAAAAGGAAGAAAGAGCAGCATAAGCAAACACAGGCATAAACCACAAAAACTGGAAAATTTGAAATTTCTAACATGAAGATCCTCTCAACAGGGATCAAAAAGGGAAGAAAAATAAAACCAAAACAACAGAACCAAAAGCTCACTCCAACCTCAGAGACAAAAGAAATTCTTTGGCTGACAAAAGTCACCAACTACTGCATCTTTTGCATCTGTCTACAATTTTTTTATTTCCCTTATTAATACTTTGCAACTTCAAAGCTCTGGTTGCTAAAATAATACGGTCATCTGTTAACACTGGCTTAGCAAAACCTGTCTTGAGACAGTTATTAAGCGGCAAAATGAAGGGAAGCCAGACGAGTCAGTTTTTACTAGCTAAAGCATAAATTTTAAAGCCTAATTGGGACAAATTAAGTATTAATGTTGTTACAGAAAGAAAAAAAATGAAGGAAAAGGGAAACTTAGGAGCAGTGTATGTATTACATACTTTGTTTCATTTATTCCTTTTAATGTAATTACTTCTCTGCAAACTTGCTGTAGAAACTTTTAAACATTTTTATTTTGATCTGATAATTCAATATGTCAAATTCATCTGGTACAAATGCTATTTCAACATGCTTAATTCGTAAAATGAGAGACCAAAGATCTAACATTAAAGTATAAAGAAACATATTTATACCAGAGCAAGTTTTCAGATAAATAGCTTCTGAGTAAAGATTAACCCATTGCCCAGAAACCAAACTAAATTAAGATTTAAACAGAACTACCTAGTATTCCTTTCTTGAATGTCAAATGCACTCATACTTAAACTTCAGTAGGACTTTTATATTTCTATTTCAAATGAAAAACACATTTGAAGGAGGGACGTTTACAGCACATACTAACCCCACCCTATAAATTTAACTCTGCCCTCTAGGGCTAGCAAAAGAACTCAATGTAGCTGCGGCTGGGTTAGGCTGCCCTCTCACGCTGCCTTGGTACAGATGACTCAGCAAATGGCTCCTTTCATGTGGCTCGCTGCATCCCGCAAGTGGATTCTCTCATTTGCTTTATGAGCCCCACGTGCCACTCGGGGTGCTAATGACAGCTGCACTGACAGATCCGAGCATTATCTACAGCGGGCTGCCACAGTTCTGCTGCCACGCACCGCAAGGTTCCTCTGGACCTGAGGCAGCCACAGACCCTTCCCTCCCGTGTGCAGCAGAACAGGGATACAACCTCTGGTTAGGGACCCGGAGGCAGCCAGCAGCCTCCTGGCTCAGAAGAGCTGGCTCCAGTTCTCAAGAACCTGTGCTAATTGTGCAGAGTTGGTGAAGGAACCAAGCACTGGGTCTGCATGCAGCCAACAGCAGTCACTAATCTTATCCTAAACCACAATGCCCTCCTTAGCATGGACACCTGAAGCCTGGTGGTTTTTATTCTTCCTGCTGTGCTCCCTACAGCTCCGCACATCAACTTGAAGGACAGCATGTCAGAGTTCCTGTTCAAAGCTAAGCCATAACCCAGCTACAGAGAAGGTCCAGTGCACACTGGAACATGCATTACTTCTGCACCTCTTGGGTTTCAAAGGTGTGCACAGAACTGCAATTAGTGACCTCAGATGCTGCCTGATGATCCTTAACCCTGATTAACGGTACTCAAACAATTTACTTGCTGTCACACTATTGCGCAACACGAAACTGCAGAGACAGAGCGCAGTCACACCCGAGAGAAGGCAAGGAAGAAGAAAACTTTATTTTGGTTTTCACATTATATAGAGTTTAGGGAATGACCATTGATTGGAAGGTGAAGTTACATTCTCTCCAACCACACTGGTCAATGTCAAAGTCCATCAAATCTTTCTCCTCCCAGGAGAAAGAATGAAAAACAAGAAGACAGTTAGAAAAACATGTGCATGTTTACAAAAGCAGTGTGAGAAACTCCATCACAAGAATGAAAACATCAGAAGGCTGAAAAATGAGAGTGACAACTTGCCTTTTTAAAGCTGGGGCAATAAAGTTTCTCCAGTCAAACTATCTAAACCATAGACATTAACTGCAGGTCTTATCAGTCCATTTCACCCAAGGTAGGTGAAAGGCTAAAGGAATTTATAACAATATTTTTTAACAATTACCACATAAGGAAGGTAATTAGTGCATCACTGACAGGCAGCTGCAGCAGGAGCTAAACCTGAACTATCAGCAGGAACATTATGGCCAGATAGGGAAGGCAGGAAGGTAAGGTCAGATCGGTACATGCTGCTTCCAAAACCATCAGATGATGCACTCAATGCTCAAAAGCTGAAAATTTGACAGTTCCAGTACTGCAGGCATTGCTTGGAAGAGGTGGCACCAGGGAAAAGGAGAGGCAGAAGCAGGACAACCTTTGTTACACTGTGAAGAACACACCTAAGATACAATCCATGTAAAAAGTAGTTCACTGTTCATTGAACAATGTGGTTGAACCAGCAACAACTGAAGTGTTCAGGCACAGGTGCTTGCTGGAAACAGCTCCTCAAAGCACCCATCAGGTCTGGTTTCTTTCTGAGTGGTATACAGCCCAACAAAGCACACTGGCATGGAAGCACCGGGCCAGGACGCTCACAGAGAACCTCCTGCTCCACTCTGTGACCTCATGGAGTTACTCTGTATCAGTCAGCTCAACTTCAGTTCCTGGAAAGACACAGGAACAAGTAACGAACTTCAAAGGGATTACAGAAATAACAGAAGACAGCAGCATCTCTCAAGAACTAGCGCCCCTCAAAAACACTGATAGCCTCCCATAGCATAACAGATGCTAGAATGGAGAAGAAGTACTAAAGGTTGTATCCTGATTTTCATTAAGTGCCAATACTATCCCAATTTCCAACAAACTAGAGAAATAGCACCTCAAATACAATATTATATGCTGGGGGTGAAACTGGAGAGAAAAAATCCTGAAAACAGCACTTATGATGTCTTGCAGTGGTTGGGGGAAGATATATCAAATACAGTTATTCGGGGTTTTGTTCTGGGTCCAGTATTATTTGATATTTTTATATCTCAAAATACGAAATCTAGATGATGAAATAGAGTACTCATTAAATCTACAGACAAAAAAAAAAAAAGGTGGAAGGATAAAAAGGGCTCAAAATAATCTTGACAAAGCAAAGAAATGGTCTGAAAAAACAGCATGCTATTTACCAGGCAAAAATACACAGATTTATATACAAAAGTCTACTCAACCACACAAACACAAGAAGGAGAACAGCTGTCCAGGCAACAACTACAGATCAGGGTCTGGGGTTTGTAATATTTTAAAAGGTGAGCACGAATCAATATCACACAGCTGCAAAACCACCATATTTATAAACTACACCAAAAATTGCACAGGAATATATGAATAGGATGAAAATCCAGGAGACAGAAAACAATTTGCTCATTTTACTCAGGATGAGGATGGCCTCAAGCTGCAGAAGTTGGATAGTTTTAGGTCCTGTATTTCAAAGAGTGGTAGAAAGAGGCCACAGAAGTTCAGCCAAGTCCAATGAGTGACCTGAATAAAAAAGACTACAGAGGAAAGCCCAAAGTGTTTTTAGTCCAGTAGAAGGAAGACTGTGAAAGTAAAAGGTGTTAAACAATGAGCTTAAGATGAAGTAAGAAAGATTCAGATCAGATGTAAAGAAAAGTTTCCAAGAGTAAGAAAAAGAAAGCATTTCAGAAGAGTGCTTAGAGAGGTTTTTTAGTAATAAATAAATATGTCATGTGTTGATAAAGACGTAAGGGCACTTAATTTTTATTTTGGGCCAGGGGAAACACCAGATCACCCCAAAAAGGGTCTGTTCTAGTCCTCTGAGCCCATAATGTTACATAGGTGTGATTAAAGTCAAAGTGAGATGACCAAAGAGGATGGAAAAGGAATCAGAATTCTATTCAGATCGATTAGATCTCATGGCATTTCAAGACTCAAGTCCTTCTACCTGCATGCAACATAAATTGAGGCTTTTTCACTCATAGCAGCTGAACAATGACAAGCTTTGAAAAACCATTCCATATTGTTGAAAGATGGGAAATACAACTTAACATTTAACACATGTAAACTGATACATGCCCACATTTAGAAATATACATTGTTCAACAGAATAAACAGAATAAATGTAATAGCAACAAGTGAACAACTGGCATTTATTTTGCTACAAGATACATGTGGAACTGTCAAAATGTAGTGAAAAGTGTAATATATTTCTAAATTATAGACTATTTGATATATGAAAGGTTGCTGTGATTTTAATATATTACACTATTCTAAGTACCAAAACCTCAACAATCTTGAAGCAAAACAAAACAGAAGGCTAAAGAATGCCCCCACAACTAAAGACTTCCTTCACAGAGAAATCTTATGTTTTTGATCGCAGTAGTATCCGAATCTCTTAAAACCATCTGATTGCTCTTGTTCTTTCTCTGACCTCTATCTGAAAGAGATTTTATTGTATTTTTTAATATATTTTCTTCAAGTGAGGAGTCAGCTTGCTACTAAGATTGCCCTATGGGATATAAACAAAGAATATCAACTTACATCTAGAGGGATATTTTTTTAAAAACACTTTTTGTTTGAAATGACTATGTTTCTTCAGAATATTGTCCTAGAAACTCAAAGAGTAGTTCATTTCCTCTCCATTATTTTATTTGGCAATTTCCTGTAGCAAGGAAAAGTTGTCTTCATTTCACATGGGGCCAAAATTAACACAGCTGTTCAAAAACTTTCACCTTGTGGTCACAGCATGAAACTCATCTCAGGTGAACAGAAAGGCTTTAAAACCACCCAACGGATGTTGAGAGGCCTTAGAATGTGGAAATCCAAGTAAATTCCCTAATGATGCATATATGCATAAAGAAAATGCTACAGCTGGTCCTCCTGGTCTATGCTGGAGAGAATTCTATGAATTTAACTATTTTAGACATAATAATCACACTTGCATAAGGGACTTCCAGAGAATTAAAAAAACTTTTTCTGGAGCTAGACAATATTCACAGACTACATCTAAATTGTTGCTATCAGTGCAGGCTGGTCCTGAAATCACCAGGCTGGGCTGTTTGCACAGAAAGGACAAACAACAGATGAGCAGGGGATGAGGGGGACAAACACAATGTTCATTTGTGCTCAGGTCAAGAGGATGTAGCCAAGTGAGATGAGAATGCTGACAGCAAACTGTGACTTGGTTATGAGACAGCTTGAGCACAGAAACATCAAATGAAAAGTTCCCTAGTTTGTGTGTGATACTCACTGCTTTGCCTGTCCTAAAGAAGGAGATGTTCCTTGCTAACTCACCTGTATTATTCAAACTGGCCCACAGAAAGCCAGGCAAATCACCAACTCCCAGTTTGGATGTACTCTGTGGAGCGTATCAGTGTAAAAAAAGCCAAGTGTTTTTACTGTTAGTATCCCAGAGATGTACAATACTCCATTTTCTTTGGATACTGGCAAGTATTCTGAATACTGGAGCCTTACAATGTTGCATGGTCAACTGTGAAAATGTCCCTCTGGAGAGAGTGACAGCTTCTCTGGCTGTTGTGACCTGGCTTAATGTTTGATGAGCAAGATTCACAGCACTGACATCGCTTTAACTCTGCAAAGATCTAAAATGTAGGTATTGTAAAAAAAGTACCCAACAAGACACTCCAGTGGAAGTGCATGAAAAGCAGAATGTGAACTCGCCTACAGAACCTACACGGGCTAATTTGTTGCCAGCAGAGATGCAAAATGAGATCCGGTCAGGAATTCAGAGGGCTGGACCCCTCATTCCCTTTACATAAGCAACAAAGAGGCTTTGAAATGTTTGAAATTGTTTTGTTCTTCCATGCAAACGGAAAGCACCCTATGGATGTCTCTTAAGTAAAGTCTTTCCACATCTTGGCAAGTATGTGATTTCAAGAAAAATATTTGCAAATGGATAACCCAATTCAAGAAGAAGTCAAAGACCACCTTTGAAAGAAACTTTGATGTGGCTATAAAAAGATTATATTTAGGAAGGATAGTATAACATGGTTCTGTTGTTAAAAGTCTGTACCTCTCCATATTTCTTTGCTGTTTTTCATGTAAAAAGCAATGCTGGTAAACAGAGAAGTGAATGCCCATGAGATGTAGGATTAAGGCAGAATCCCTGAAAAGAACTGCTCCTGACTGTTGGATAAAGACAAAAGCCATTTAGCAATCTCACTGCCAAAGGACACAGATATTGGAGCATCCACAAGCGTTAAAGCAAATGACAAAAATAGTTGCTATGTGAATCTTAGGTGAGCTCCTCAGGAAGCCTGGAGTCTTTTACTAACATGCAAACGCTGCTATATCTTTCCCAAGGTACAGCTACCACACACAGATTTCAAAGTCAGAACTACGCACCTGGCAAAAGGAAAAGATGATGGTGAGACTAGGAAGTTGTGAAGACAATCACAATTCACTTTCCTTTCTAATGCTGTCCAACAACCTTCAAATGAGATTAACAGGTCAGCCAGACTCTCAGGATGACACTATGCAGACCAATATACAATAATTAATTGTCGCTGAGTGTATGTGATCAGAAACAATAATGATGAGATTCAGAACAACACATGTTCCATCTGTCAGAATGGAGAACGCATACAATTTTATCTCCTTTCAGCTTCTGAATACTTCTGGGAATTGGAAGAATCTTACAGAAGCTCTGAGCTTCAAAAATGGAAATATAGCACTACCCAACTCTAGGATCTTTCTGCACAGGAATGTAAATATTGACACCCACCTACATAAATGAATGAGATGGGTTTACCACACTTTGAAATACCAATAAGAAGCATTTAATTCACCTTCTAATCTGTACAGTAAAGCTCCAAACCACTTACCCATAAACAATACAGGTAGTCTAAACAAAAAGAATTTCCTAGTCTGAATAGTTATGAAAGTGTAATCTAAATACAAATGAAGCATAGAAGAGTTTTATCTTCCTGTTACAAAGACATCCTTGCAGTAGTTTATAACGTGAACTATGTGCAACACCATGAAAACTGAGAAAACCCCTATTTTTAAACTCCACACAACACTTATTCTTAATTCAGTTATTGTGCAGACATCACTGAAGCAACTGGGCCAACTCCACCACTCTATTGCTTTGGCCATCTCCAAGGAGCAGGTACATGCCACAGAATAATTCAAAGAACTTGAAGCTAAAAGTAAAAGCAGATATTTCATTTCTGGTAGCAACCATCACATTTCAGCACAAGAATGAGGGAAATGAAGAAGTATATTTATTTCATTGTCTATTTTTGCATGTATACATATATACAAATATGTATCTATTTCCTCTCCCATGCAGCAAGAACTTTAGTGCACTCTCAAGGTGGATATCTATCTCAGGGGGCAAAAATATATTTAATCCTGTCCAGTGGATATATAGATTTGCCTGATACAGCAGAAAATTATAAAATCTGCTATGTGATTTGTCTGAGTTGGGGATCCCAAGAATGATACCATTAGTCATGGGCTCAAATAATCAAAGGGAAAACAATTTCAATTCACTGATTACAAACATAGCAAAACTCAAAAAATACATGCTCTAAGGTGACTAAACTGACTTGAGGTTTTTCTTCACTTCAACTTCTGATTCTGTTGCAATATGAGTCAATTCCACAAAATGTTCGTTCATCTAACCCTGGAGTCGCAGCATAAATCACAACTCGTGCCATGGAAAAAGTAATTGTTAAGTGTCTAGAATAGCACTTGCTGTATTAGGAAATGGAAATTCTATCTGACAATGAACCAGCATTAAAATGGGACCCCAGTCTGCTGTCTAGAGACAGAGGTGATCTGCTACAGACTGACCCACAATGCTTGTTCAGGATATGCACTGGAGAAATTCACACAAAACTTCAACATCCACAATGGCCAGAGCAGCATCTTTCATTAAACTCACTATACAAGAACACATTAATAAAAACAGAAGTCCCTCAAGAGAAAAAACAGGCTTAGTCAAGACTGAAAGCAAGGGCCAGTGGGGGAAAGAATGGTGGGACTCTACCCAAGCCCTGCCAAGATGCCAGAATAAAGGGCTGTCTCTTGTCTCTAAAACAATCTATGTTTGCCAGATTTTATTGTTAGAACTCCATTATGGAAATTAATAGGACCCGTTTATGCCTCAAAGAGCCTTCATTTCTGTCTACAGTGGGGGCTCTCTCTGTGCAGCTACAACAGTGGTCAAAATCCACTAGAGACAAGGCACTAAGCAAGGCAGATTACAAGAAGTCTCTTTACAACTGGAAGTCTAATAAATGTGTGTGGAAACCTGAGATCTCTCAAATCCAGTGAAAATCCAAGAAATGTATATTCTCACTGTATACTAACTTGCCTTCCACTCTGAAAATGATACAAACGCTAATGATTTCATTCTTGCATAAAGAACTATTCCACTGCTTTATCTGAAAGATAAGCCAGTCTCCCTAGAGGACTAAATGTATTTATATTATTTAGTTATTATTTACCTATTCATTTATTTAGCTATTTAGTAATTAGAATAAAAACAAGTGACTGATTAGGAAAAACTTCCATTCCAACCTGAATAGAAGACACCAGATTTTAATCTAAAGGCTGGAATATGTTGCTAAATCTGGTTGATTTCATAAGGATCTGGGTAACTAAATAACTTTCAGTATCGGTGCCCAATAACAATAGTAAAAAATGTTAAAATTTAGGAAAACAGGAAATTTAAAAAAAAAAAAAAGGCACCAATTTCTACATATGAATCCACATAGAGGCTACCTTAATTGGAAAGAATTTCTCAAATCATTTAGATCTTTCCTAAAGGTCCTGTATATAACAATATATTTGCCCAGCCCATACTGGACACCGGGAAACATCGTGGTCTTTGCTGCCTAACAGGTATTTGCATTTCCAGCCTTTTTTTCCTCAGTCAAAAGCACTTTGCTACTTCCGACCTTCATGCTCTCTAGAAGAAAGAGATGCAGCACAGGGGACTGTCACAATCATAAATCCAGGGCAAGCAGTTAAAAATCTGCCTGTTCATCCATCAATTTCAGCACACTAGTGTCTGGACAGGCATTCTGAAGTTGCCCTGCTGCAGTAACCTGTGTATGTGTGCAGCTTGTTACATGCACCTGGGGACTCATTTCATTAATGGTTAACAAAGTGACCCCTTTGTGACAGCAACAAATTCAAGATGGGAACACGGATGCTTTTAAATTGTTTGCATTTCATTCATAACACACCTGAATGATACTGAAAACTGAGCTCTCTCTCCCACTTGTAGTGGGAGATTGTAGTTTTAACTACAATCTTTGAAATCCTTAAGGATAAGGGTCTGGTAATTTCAGTTACTTCCTTTCTCTGGAGCCCATATGGTAACTATAGCTAAAAATTTTGAAGATTTTATTTGCAATCTGGGAAAGAGCATTTTAATGGTCTTCTCCAAAACAACTCTTCAATTTTTACCTGCCTTTTTCACAGCCAACTTTGTTAAAAAATATGAAACGTGACCAGTCATTAACATGACTAGCACAGTAACAACAGCGTGATCAGGTGGCCTGAATACAGAAGGAACAATACTTCCTCAAAAAAAGTAAATCAAATTTCACCAGACCCACACAATCTGAAGATTTCCTCTTAAAGTACTGACAATACTGGCCAGAATCACTGAGGTTCACAGAGGCCCAGCAAAGTATCAGAAGACCAAAAAAGGAAAAAATGGCATTCCCATCTTCAAAAATACAGGAAAAGAGGAGCAGTCTGCGAGGTAGTCTGCTTAGCATCAATACTCGGGGAACAAAACCCACCTTCTGCAATTCCCTAGAAGGTAACTAGAGGAAAACAACAGCAAATGTGGATTTGTTAAGAGCAAAGCATGCCAGATTAGTCCAACTGGCCTTGAGACTCATTAGGCTGCCACAGCAGGTGGAAGATGCAGTAAATGCCTCTTGATTTTAGCACCACCTTTGGTCACAAACTGTAAAGCAAACCAGAGAAACTACATTCAGGGATATATACTGTGGTATTTTTTATAAGACATTGACTCAGGTAAAGAAACAGATGCATTCCTAAATGAGCTGCTAAGATTACCACTATATTGGCTAAGATTCCTTGGACTTGAAGACCCTGTACTTGCAGTGGTCCTGACTAAACATTCACCAGAGATATTTTCTGTGCAACACTCACCAAAAGGTAGAAAAAACATCGTTAGAACAGTGGGACTTAAGCTAATTTTCTCTTTGTATGACCTGAACAGCACATGCTAGATTCAGTGTCCTGAGTTTCATTACAGCAAATCCAACTTGGAGTGCCAGATTTAAAAAAAAAA
>VXAX01007873.1:1051321-1089698 GCA_013399835.1 Leptocoma aspasia | reverse complement strand
GGTTACAATGAAAACCCCAAATGTATCAAAGAAATTTAAACACTACACCCCACATGTCGTGTAAGCACCAAGAGGAGGGGCTGACATACATCCATTCAGGCACTTATGAGGTTTGGGTTTTTTTCCTTCCTGCTGGAGAAGACAGGAGTTCGTAGCCAGTAGGTGCACTTCAAATCGAAAGGGAAGAAGCAAAGACCAACGCTGAAACCTCGCACAACCCCAGCGGTGCTTCACCGCTTGAACGACCGCCAGGACGCCGGCACTTGCCGGCTCAGGCCTNCCGAGGGTCCCGCGGTGTAAGGCCCGGATCAGGCCACTCGGTGTCGCCATGGCAAAGGCGGGAAGGAAGAGGCGGGGGGAAGGGAAACGGGGCAGCAGCCCGGCAGGGTCCGCGCATGTCCCGCAGGCGCGGTGCCGGGGCGGCCGCTGGTGGGGCGCGGTTACCGGGAGGGGGCGGCGCCGGTGTCGGCATTGGCACAGGCGCTTGTCGGGGTGAAGGGCGTCGCTTCCCGTTTTCCATGGCTGCTGCCTCGCGTGCGGGGTGCCCTTGAAGCGGCGCCTCTCAGCAGCGCGTCCCATCCGAGGCCTCCTCCATCCCTGCATCCTTCCGCCCGCCTGGCCTTGCCCACGGCAGCTCTTCCACGGAGAGATTCGCAGCGTGGCCGCCGCTGGAGAATGCGCACCTCTGCCCGTCCTGTCTAACTAAAGTCAGCCCCCGCAGAAACCCCCGAAAAGCTGCTTTCTGCCCTCAATCTGCTCTGCTCTGCCCGAAAGCCGAGGCAGAAGCAGCTCTTGTTGTCCAGCAGCTCAGACACAGCGTGTCCCCAAATCCGGTCTTGGTGCCACGTCTCCTCCATTGCACCAGGCAACAGAACCGAAGCAAGAAACACCGAAGTTACTAATCAGGTTTGAAAAGCTCCTGAAAATGTTGTACATCAATCCCTCCTGTCAGCTCCTCTGCAAAAGGTGCCATTTCTCCCCAGTTCAATCCCCAGGCTGGGAAGCCACAAAACCCTTGGTTACCAGTGTTCAGGTGGTGGGATCCCAAACTCATCTGCAGGTCTGTAAACACGTGGGACAGTGACTGTGGGAATCTGCTATTGCAGGCTCCGGGAAAACAAACCAGCGATGGAGAAAGAAGATGCACTTGTAGCTCTATTACCAGTGGCACTGGTAACAGTGCATTGGTCCAGTGACTATTTCCAGTAGCCCACTCCAACCCTGTCCCTGAGGATATTATTATGGAATGTTCCCAGCTCTAAAATCTGGGTTTAGTAGTTAGACTCTCTGTAAATTTACATAGCTGTTTATTTATTTTCAGTTTGATGCATTTGTTAGTGACAATTTTTATATTTTAAAACCATGTATGAAGAGTGCTTAGTACATAAAAACATCATCTTCATTTACTTTCTCAAGCACTGCTCTGATATAAATTGTAAAAAATTCACTTTGATTTTTTAAGAACTTGAACCCAGAAATTGTATATACATTTTTTTTCATCATTTGTATTGTCACTATAAATATTTTTTCATAATTCAAGCTGAGAACTTTTATGGGTGATGTTCATCTTTGATGTTTTTATTCAGTGTTTCAGCAAAAATTTGTCAGCCTTTTTTGAGCACATAACTAGGCAAAAATGACATGAAGCTCGATGTGGGAAAAATCAAGGGAAGAAGCTGAAAAATTGAATGTTTTGAGATTTTCTAGTTCTAAGACCAAAAAATGATTGGACAAAAGCCTGTGGCTGCTCCACTAATGTGAGACTGAAGATATGATCTGAGTGGAGCATTAGGCAATACCCCGGATGGTGGGAAGGATGGGCAGCTGCCTTACCCCCCGTCTCCCAACTAGAATTGTTCTCTTTTGGAGACTAAACGGAACAGATAGAGCTGTCTTAAACTAATGCCATGAAGAGCAGGATGCTGGAGACAAATGGAATATGAACTTCAAAAAGTTGCGAAGAAAATTGATGTAATGTGATAAGAAAACATTAAGGCAATTTTTCAGTTGCAAAAAATTTAAACCAAAAATCTTTTCTGGTATGTTTACCAGGGAGAAAGCTTTCAGCATCTAATAAATATCAATATTACAATGTGGTTATAAATCAGTTAGTTAAACATTGCTTTGAGTCAAAATGATGAAGAAAAAAGCTATGTAGAATTCAGCAATAAAAAACTAAAGAATGAAGATGAAGTTAATCCTACTGAAAAAGCATTAGTGCTCCTTTTCAAGGTTATTAGAATTTGAGTTAATAAATGGAACAGTAAAAGGTGATACTTTTTAGACTTTTGTAATACCTTTGACTTAGTATCACAGAGAATTCTGATAAACATACATGAAATGGCTAAAGACTGACCAGATGTCAGGTCTTCAAAACTACCTGTTGTAGTAGAGTTTTATGGTGACTTGTGCTTTTTCTGGCTCAATACTGCTGCTGGTAATAGATTCTGGATAATTAATAATATCTGGAAATAGATTCTGAATAATTTATGTTGAATGTGCTGTTGACGCAAATATTGACAGACTTGTAAATAACACTAAAAACATCATGATCATACAGATAATAGGAATCTATTAAAGCAAAGCGTGTTTTAAAATCAAATTGAAACTAAAGTAGAAAGCTGAATTAAAGTTGGATTTTTTTCTTTAACCAGAACTGAGCCTGTGTTATTATTTTTAAGTCTTTATTTAACCCGAACAAAAAAAAACCAATACAATATTTACAACAGCTCTTTAACACAAGAAGAGCCCACTGCTATGGCAGAAATCTTGCAGGGGCAGAGAAATAAGCATGGGATGTTCTTGGTGCAGGCAGAGAAGGAGAGTGGTGTGAATGTGTGAGGCAGGTGAGATGAGGAAGAGGTTGGCTTGAGAATCCCAGAGAAGATGGGATTGCCTCCTGAGAGATAGCCAAGTTAGGAGAGGAAAAGGATTCACTGCTAATATTTATTGTCCTCTGAAATCTCCCACTGCTGCCAAAACTCTCTCATGTATTGTTCCTAGACACTTTCCCCCTACCCTTTGCTACAGAGCCCAAATTAGGAAAATTTGATAAACCAGAACTCAGTCAAAGTATCACCAGTGCAATTTGCTGATTTTAATACCACCAAACTGACTGTGGACTTAGAAACAAGAGTTTTAAACCAAATCTTTCAGATCAGTGTGGGTCCCGTGGGACATGGTGATTTTGCAAGAGATCTAGAGATTGTGTTGGACAAGTAAATCTATTTGCTAATGCTGTCCTGTAGCTGATATAGTCAAGTTTTTAGTACTGGGGTACCGGTCAGAAATTGCTAAGTCCACTTTGGGTTTCCATGCTTAAAAAGAGATATTGCAAAATCAGGGAAATAACTACACATGATAGCTGTAAAATTATTTAAGAAAAGACTAAGCACATGCACAGTTAAGTAATTAGTGAAGATGTAGGAAGACCTAAAAGCAGAACAGAAAGTCTGTGATTCTTTTTTCTTCCAGGTAGGAAGACCTCTGTAGCTGGGCTACAGCCCACAAAACTTTTATTTTCATGAAGCCTTCAAGAGACAGTGCTTTACTTAGGAGCATGTAACATTCTGTGATGTGAACAGGCTTCTGGGGATCAGTTAGGGATGTGTAGAGAGTTTTTATGCACAGCCTTCTTGCCTTACCTAACATAGAAATTAGAAGTTTGGGTTTTGGCAGCAGAGTGTAAAATGGAAGAATTGTTCAAGAAGCTGAATAAATTTGAAAACCTGGCTTTATTTCTTGCCACTGCGAAAAATCATGTGCACTAAAATATTTTTTGTTCCTCACCTGAAAAAATATCAGAAATTCTGTGCATTCCTAGCTAAAAGCTATTTTTTTTGGTTACTGTGCTTCCAATGTATCATATGCTAAAAACATGAAACAGTATAAAATATTAGAACCTGTCTGTTAATTTAACATCTAAGATTTACGTTTTATGCTTATTCTATTTGCGCTTTATCTGCCATCTTTAAGATAGAGTAACAGCTATTCAAGTCAGCAGTGCCAAAATAATTTCACTAATACTCTTGAATGTTCCTCTGATAAAAATAACAAAAAAACGTAGAAGGAAATTAGTAACCTTCTACTCAATGAAGGGATTATGACAGGAAATCCTATGGTAAGAAAGATTTGGACACCATTTTGGATTAAAAAAAGTATTTAAAAAAATCAACAATACTCAATGAAGTAAGACATTTGCAGAAAAAGTAGTATACTATGATATAGCTAGAGACAGTATCATCATACTTACACAGAAGAAGAGAGGGAAATTAATTAAATCACATCACAGGGTTGATGCTGTCATTTCTCAGTTTCTGAGTGATCATGTATTTTAAAGTAGCTTGTGGGAGGGGTAATTATAATTGTTTTTATTGTTTGATGCTAGAGCATTCCTCATACTGTCTAAAATAGGATGCCTTTGTGCTGTGCATTACTCAAGCACGCACCAGATGACAGCCCCTGCTCCAAAAAACTCTCAGTTAAAAAAAAAGTGAACACAGATCAAAGAGTGCATGACACACAGAGTGGTAAATTAATTTGCAGAAATCAATATGCAAATATTATTTTTCAAGTGAAGGTTGTCGTTAGCAAGGTACTACTTGAATGAAAGAGCAAGGAAAGGGGATTTAGGCAAACTGGAGAAGGCAGAGAAGGGATACCAGGGAGGTTGTGATGTGAAGAAGAGTGAGAGGAGAAGTTTGAACAGGTAGCCAAACAGCACAGGAAAGAGCCCAGTCAAACCCTTCACACTGTCAGACATAAAGAACTTCACTTGAGATGTGTAGTTTGGTGTAGTTTAAAAAGCACGTTTTCAAACTTCTTGAGAGCCTAGAGGTTAGCAGCAACACTGGCTGAAGAGGGTTAATCAATTAATCTTACCTGTTTCATTTTGTATTTTACACATGCTATGGAAGAATCTTTTGGCCATTTTTATACATCTGTCTGTTCAGTGAAGCTTTAGCAGGGTAGTCACTTGGAAGTGCTGAAGATATGGCAGAGAGCAGGAAGAAGAGTTGTACTGTCTCTTGTATGCTGAAATTGTTGGTAGTATCAAAGCATTGCTGAGAGCTATATCCTCTGAAGTTAATGGAAAAACACTGTGTTGGTAGCCACTGAGAAATAAAACCACCTAGAATTCTCTGAAATCTGTAAACTTTTTCTCCCTATAATATGTTGGGAAAAAGAAATCTTTCCTACGTGTTCTTTTGTATTATCATCAGTTATGGTGACTGTGTTCTTTACATTCATTTTGAATCTGTGTTTCCTGTCATGAGCAGATTAAAAACAGAAGAGAGTGGAGTGAAAGTTTTCTATTGCAAACATCTGTTTCTGAAAAAGGATTGTATTTCCATGTCCTGGAACATCAAGGGGAAAAGCTTGCCCTCCCCAGACACACCTTTGGTTTGCAGCAATAAGGAGTTTATAGACAAGGTTGCTTTACTACAGTAAATAGAAAACCCATTTCTGCTATTATTTCTGGTGAGTAATACAGCATGGATGTCTGAGGAGACCTTCAATTGTTCCCAGCAGAGAGCTATCTTATTCTATATCTTTAAAATGCTTAACAAATTTTTGGGTGTAACATAAGCAATGCTTTTAATAACTCCTGTCTTTTGTATCTGAAACTGCATTTTGTATGCAAATATTGCTGTCCAGATAAGTGTTCTTAGGGAGAGTCATTAGAAATGGCGAATGGACATGCTTACCCCATGTCAGGAAAATTAAATCCACAGAAAAAAACCAAAACTACAGTGTCAACAGACTTCACAGAGAAAAAATATCAGGCTGATGTATTCTCCTTATTTGTCTCCTTTTAAATAACACAAGGCTGGAAAAGGAGATAAAAGATGTAAGAAGCACTTGGGGGCAGATATACAGTACTTTCTCATAATTTTTGATATTCTTACAGGAATTTAGGCCTGGAAAGGAGGAAATTTATTTGTTTAGAAGCTGCCCTGAGACCTTCCTATCTCCTACATAAATGCCCTCGTTTTAAGACTTTAATATACCAATATGCATCAATGCAAATATCACCCAAAATATATTGCACTAGATTCATGTACTCCCTCGCCCTATTGAACCCAGAGATCTGTTGTTCGCAAAACTGGAAAAATTTGGGAAACAGTTTGATAGAATAATCATCTGGGCTGGTTCTTCATTTGTAATTGTCTCAGGCACTGAGGAGGCTTTTGCTGATATGCAGCAGTGATTTTTTCCTTTCCAAAGCGGAAGCACATCTTCAAGTACCAGTTTTACTTTGGGCAACATTATTAGTGAGGACGGTCTTCTGTCTCCTAATAATTTCCCTCATCTGCCAAATCTCCTTCTTGTATACACAACTGATGGTGATATTTTCATATCTGTGAACATATCAAAAACTCAAGGCTTCAAATATTAGTACTAGAATTCATAGAAAAAAAACCCGATAAATCTTTAAACTTTCAAAACAAGCTTGGCAAAGTTAAGAACTTGCTTGTTAGAAAATTCTCATAAGCAAACAGATTTGGAAAATTCAGGAATAGGTAGGAATTCACAGTCTGAACCTGTGCTTTGTAACTCTGGTTGTTCAGTTTAGTAAGGGAACTCACAGTTGGCTGTTTACAGTGGTAATTAATGTGACATCTCTCTCACTTTCTCTAGAGGATATATTACAGTGTGAACATCTGCCTGTGACTTACATGGCTGTCCAAGATACTCAGAAGACAATCTAGAAAGAATAAAGAAGTGAATCCTTCATTCTGCTTGTTGGAATAAGGATCCTTAAGATGTGAGAGGAGGGTACAGAGAGATCTGCTTGTCTAATTTGCATTTAAATTGGGGGTCATTAGGCACCAGACACTTATGTAAAGACATTGATGTAAACCTTGTTATTTATTTTTATAAATAGTTCCAGTTTATATTAACTATGCCCTATTTCCAATATAAATTAGTCTAATTTTGCTTTCCAGTTTTAGATTGTGTAACCTCATTGCCTTTTAAGCTAAAATGCATTTTAGTTTAAGAAATCTTCTCACCTTATAATCAAAGAATGTTTTTATTTTTGTTTCTTAAAAAAACAGCATGGACTTTTTTCCCCCCAAACTGTTGTAAAATAGGCTTTACACATTTTAAATTACAATTGTGACTCCTTAATCTTTTCAGCTTTTCAAGCTCTTCTGTTCAGGGTAAGCACCAAAATGTGCTGCAATACTATTGCTATTCTCATTTTCATTCATCTGCTTCTTCTCAATCATTTGCTAGAAAAAAAATTATAAGCTTTACTGAGAAAGTTTGAAGATGATGCACAGATTGATAGAACAATAAATAGCATTTACATACTTGAGAAGAGGGTTAGCTGCTGCACCGAACTAAGCTCAATTTTTTTAATCTAATGTCTATCAATTTCAGTGTCAGTGTTTTCCACAGTCCCACAATTTGCAAGGGTGACAGGTATTTTAGTTTCCAGGTGTGTGATCTTCCCCATTTATGTGTGTTCAGACTCATTGCTTGAATGAATTCCCCTTCCTACCAAATAACCCAGCTGTGTATAACTAGCTCAATGCAGTTTATCATTCCACCAAGCTGTGTATCATCTGCAAACTTTATTAGCAGCACTTTCCTATTTTCTTCCTTGTGGTTAATAAAAATGCTAATTGCTAAAATGAGATCAGGAGTTTAACACCTGTTGACCTGGTAATGATTTAACATCCAGTTAATGTACACTTCAATATACACTTTAGTGATTATTTTATGTTAATCTAAAAAATAAGACTATCATGAAGTACTAAAATAAACTCTTTTCAAAAAAATGTAGCTATGGCACAGCTGAGTGTATTTCTAGAAAGAATGAAGTACGTAAAATGCAGAGTTGTTATAATTATCTCTAAAAATATCACTTGCATGTGATTATTTAATAACATTCCTAGAGAAAGTTTTTCAAAGTTGTTCTCTTTTTTATTTTACCTTTTATATGCACTTTCGTGGCTATGCTCTCACTATTGTGTTCCCATCTGGGGAACGCAAACCACCTATGGTTTATGGGACACTTTGACTGGAGTACGCAGCTGCTTTGTTTCATCAGAGCAATGAAAGGCTGCTGAAGCAGATTCTAGCACCCTTTGCTTTCTGCACTCCGAATTCCTCCTGATTTGTCACCCCCCACCATCAATTATTCTTCATACCCCCTTGTCTGCATTCCCTTATCTTGGCTTTATTCTGCAAATATGAGGAATTCCCCTGGCTCACACGATTCTTCTCGCCTTGTATGCCAAACTGGTACTTAATTCTGGTGGAGTGACCAGCTGCCAAGAGCACCAGGTTTGTCAGGGCTGACAGTAAAACCTCCCTGCTCTGCCACCTTCTTATCTTGTGCCCCAGACTCAGAGAATGCACATGTCCACTTTCCTCTTCAGCACTCCTCCAGGGAGAGGGCTCCTGGTTTCCTCTTTGGTGCAGAAGACAAGCATGGTGCCTCCCACCTTCCTCTCAGCTTGCCTGTAAAGAGGGCTTGGCACAATAGGTGCTTTCCTCCGAGAGGCTTCATATGAATGGCCATACTTGCTGTTGGTTTTTGTAACTAAAAGTTGTTTGGTTGTTGTTGTTGTTGTTGTTGTTGTTTTTTCCCCCCATGCAGAGTTGTTCCCTTTTGGACTGGCCACCATCATCCATTGTTCTCCATGAAACAGAAACTGCCATTGCCCTCGGGGGAGATAGTGGCTGCCTATACTGTGAGGCATCATAAAACACAGACCCTGTTGGGAACAATGGGAAAAAGCCTTCTCAACGTGGCCACCAGCTGAGGCCCATGCTGAGCACTGGGGAGCAGCAGCCACGCTGAGGGGAGGCAGTGGTCCACCAAGGAGCCTCTTGGCCCTGCCTGAGGGAAAATGAGATTACATGCAACAGGAAAAATATCCAAACCAAACCAGCTTAATTACGAGAAGCAAGTGAAATAAAGTCTTTGTGCAAGGTTACAAAGAGTTCTACTTCTGTGTGAGCTAGCAGAGCTCTTAGCCAGTTTTGTAGAGGAGGTTGAAGTTCTTTTTGCCGCTTTCTCTTTTGGATGCCTTGACTCCCCCTTAAAAACTAAGTGAACGAAGTTCTTATTTGACAACTTTAATAGACAACAATTTTTGTCACAGAATAATAAGCATTTTGTCTATGAAAATATGATCTCTTCCCATGCTCCTTCCCTTTTTACTGGGCAGCCTTCTTCCTCATAAAGTCTTGGCTCTATGGAGCATGTTTTATTTTTTTTACAAGATCGGAGATAAAGAAAGGTCTAATAATGGGTGGTTCATTTTCAATCTCTAGGTAAATCAATATATTCAAATACGTCTTTCAAGTTACTGTAAAATTTGTAACCAAACTGTATGCATTGTGCTACTGAGGAGAGTACAGTGTATTTTTTTTATGGAGTGTAAGGAATCAACAAAACTTGCCTGAGTCTGAAAATTCTACCTAACTCTACAGTATTTTATTGCCTCTGAAACATGCATTTAGTGAGAGAAAATATTTTAAAATATGAAAAATTTGAGGGAAAACGTGATCAACAATTTTGCACAAGCCATACTGTAAGAATGTTGTGATTATTTTTGAAAACAAGCATTGTGAGTCAGGGAAATAAATTGGCAAGACGTCTCTTAACAGGAATTCAAACAGTTCAGGTCATTAAAATCACAGCATATTCAACCAAGTCAAACTGTAGTCTGCTAAAATTTCTTGTACATAAACTTCCAAATCTCCATTCTTGTACACTTACAGTTCCATAGGATAAACAGTCATTTGCTGCCATTATTCTTAATAGCAGAAAATTTCCTCTTAAGAAGAAGTTTTAACTCTGCCACAGAATGACACTTTATGATTATGCCTATGGCCATCTCAGTGTCCTTGTCATTCAATTGATAAAGTTGATCTGTAAAGATTCAGCATATGCTCTCTGCTCTGCAGAGTAGGGACAGTAATTACTTCGAAGTAGCAATTGGTCTAGAACGAAGAAGCCACATTCTCAGCAGTGGCTGTTTCAGCAGAGACAGTAAGTATTTACTGGTATTGTACACTTATTAATGTGACTTCGGGAGCTGAAAGGCAGATTTTTGGTTTTCAATCACCATACATCCCACTCAGCATGCTAGGTGTGCTGGTCGCCTTCCACACTGACTAAGAGAGTGTTTAGGAATAGCTTAAACAATGGAGTCCACTGCCCCAACATAAACATTGAATGCAGGGTCAAAGGATCGATTAGAGTGATTGAAACAATGGAAAGCAGGAGGAAGCAGGAAGGGAGCAAACCCAAAAATCATGATAGAAGAAATGAAGTGAATACACAATGGTCTTGAAAGAAAGCCAAGGAAAGGAGTTTTTTGAGCAGAGCCCTGATGGCAAGCAGTTCTGGGATCATGAGCAAAGCAACGCATTCTTGTTCAATCTTACTGTTATTTCAAGAAGTGGGACTTTTTTTGTAGTAAAACAAGATTACTTCAAAGAAATACCTGGCTCTTGTAACCAATTTCTCATTCTAATGGAAACAGCCTGCTATATCGTGCATACAGGCTAACTGCTCAGGCCATGGTGGAGTTAGACACTAAAACCAGAGAGGGCAAACAATGAAGAAAAACAGGGAAACAGACAGAGGGAAATTTTACAAAAAGACATGGCAAAGTGAGAGAAAAATGAAAACTTGCAGAAAATTAACCTAAGGCACAGAGATATAAAAGCATGTAGTCAGAATGTAATCTTCAGCATGATAGTCATTCAACCAAGAGATGCTAATGTTTGGGGGAAAGAGTAAATCCTAAAGTGTACCCATGTTCAAATTTCTGATAAAAAAGAGCCTGTCCCTCCCAGCCCTTTGCCATTTCAGAAAACAGCTCTCTCTGACAGGCAGCCAGGCATCATGATGGAGGGCTAAAACACATGAAGCTGCTGCCCATTTGGAACACACTCTGTCTCCTTTCACATCTGCAGAGCATTTAGCTGCTTGCATCTGGTTGTGTTTGCGCAAATATAATTCCATATTCACTAATAATTCCCGAGGCTAAAGGCCCCTCTCCTGTAACCTTGTTAATATTCTCACAAGGCCTGGTGTGAACGCCTCACAGCATTTGGATTAGAATTCAGTCTGGTGGGTTTTTCCAGCCCCCCCGTCTCTTACTCTTTCTCTCACTCGTACTTTTCTGGCCTCCAGTTTCCTGGCCACCCACATGACGAGACACTCTCCCTCCCGCTCTCTCCCCATTCTCAGTTTCAAGGAATTTCCTTTTGTCAAAGGCGAAGTGTGATTGACATATTTTCCCCCTCTTAAGTGCAGTCTTCTTAATACTTGATTTAACTATGTCCTTATGGGGCTCGTATAATCATTACCTAGGTGAGAAAGAGAGCCCCTGCTCCCTCACTAGCATCCAATCTTGGCCTTCAAGCCCCAGACAACTGGCTACTTAGCGCTTTTTACATGGTTTTTATTCACTTTTTAAAGACATTTTTATTAATTTGGTGGTGATGAGGTGTTCCAGATTGACAGCATTGGAAACTGAAGTAATTTGTTTGTCCACAAAGTAGGTACCACTGAAGCAGCAGAACTGCTGGCTCCCCTACTAGTGTTCATGGGGATCCCCTTTCAGAGTACCTCACCAAAGCCAGAAAAATTGCCTTCTCCTTTGGCCTTTGTGGAAAGAAGGCAATTCAATTTTCTAATCAGTACTCAACCCTGATGCTAAGACTGATAAAAATCTGAGCTGGAGCTCACCCTGACCACAGTGTCACAGGAATGAGGGACATAAGCATTTTGCTGGTCCACTTCTGGTTTCTGCACTCTCTAGCATGAGAAATGCTTTCCTGTTGTTCTCCAGACTATTTTCCATGTGACCTGCATAGCACGGGCCGTGAACAAATGCCCACCCCAAGTAAAATCCAAGGTGTGTTCAGGTGGGGACAAAGAGTTGAAGGAGAACAGCTGTGGGATTTGGGAAGGTAGCTGGGCTGCTGGCAGAAAAAGAGGAAGGTGAGTCCCCAGGCAGGTAGTTTGGAGTCCTTAATGATTCCCTGGTTAATCTGTGTTGGGCATCCTGCTGCAATGCTATTTTCATCCATGTCTTGTGTACAGGAAAGTAAAACTCTGCATTATGATGTCTGTGGGTTGGCTGTGGGAATGGACTTGAAGAGGTTGCTCATACTGAACTAAAATTTTTCCATACAGTGTAGGAAGGGATACTAATGAGTTTTTAAATTAAGATTTGCAAGATCTTAGGACACCTTTTAATCCATATGAGAGCCAACCAGAGTTTTGTATTGATTTAACAGTAATAGTCCTGAAAACTCTTATAACCAACATATAAGAAAATGCTTATAATAATGTATGTTGAAAATTTATGCCATGTAATTGTAACACCTTGCTTTCAGTTTTGTATGGACCTTGCTGCATTAGAAATAACTATGGTAAAATTTCCCATATCAGGGATTAATCTCTGTATCTTGCATCCTTCTTTTCCCCCTTCTGTGAAAAATGGAGGGAAAATAAACAACTGAGTTTTCAGAAAAAGTTTTGGGAGACTATTCTCACATATGCTAAAAAATAACCTGAAAGGGATGCCAGTAACAATTAATAATCCCTACCTAATTTGGATGAAAGACTTGTCTTTTGATCAGCAGATGGTGTTGAAGGTCCCTCTGATGTCAGGAATGTATTCTTGCCCATTTCCACAAAAAATTTCCCACATTTAGTCAAGTTGTGAGCCTCAGGAAGTCCCACTTCACACAAAGGCATCAGAAATGCATGCTCTCAGAAGGACTTCTGCCAGTTCTCAGCCCCAGAGGTGGGTGGCAATCTTCTCTCCCAGCAGAGCAGTGGGATACGTGTTGTGCCCATGCTGTCTCAAGACAGGGGAGATGAACAGTGCTGCTCCCTCCACTGTGGTTTCAGTGTTTGACAGATCATGGGAGAGGAGAAGGAACGTTTCTAACAAGACTGCAAAAGGTAGGGACCTGGGACTGAATTACTGTGATTGAAGGCACTGGGACAAAAAGATGCTGAGCTCAGCATCTTGATGTTGTGAGAGAAGGGGGGGGGGCTTATTGGCAGGGCTGCAAGCATGATGACAGAGAGGCATGGACCTCAGATACTTGTCTCCAGAAACAGTACAGGAATTTCCACACACTGGAATTTCATAAATTAAATGTAAGAGGGAAAAAATACCTAAAATTAGAACTAGAAAAGTAATGATTCACGCTTCAGGGAAGCTTTTGGATGATATGCAGTGTAAGACATGAGGCACCTATTGAACAATGAGTAGAACAGAGATCCATTGGAAGATTGTCGTGTGGTTATGTAATCCAACATGGTAAGGTAGCTCACAGATAGAGCTGAAATAAGGTCAGGCTTATTACTGATGATCCTTGACATCTGAGTGTTTGACTTTGCAACATTAATAGTTTCTCAACATATTATTATTCATCCAGTACAATGACCTGGTATAGCCTGTAGACCAGGAACTCACTGCTGCAAAGTAAGTTAGGTTCTTTATCTCATTAACAGCTTAAATTAAATTAATTAACAACCTTAGCTCTGGCTTCAAGCCATAAGGATTCAAAAGAACACATCCTTTGCAAAGCCAGATTCTGTGTATTCTGCAATGAGACGGGACCAAATGGTAATGATATAAAAAAATCCTTTCATTCTTGTCTTCCTTTCTTCACACAAACATGTGCAGCTGTGGCCCATATCTGCTGAAAATAGTCATCACCACAATATGGCAATGAATATTTTCAACCATTCTTTTAAGAAAGCTTTTATCTTTTCTTGGCCTCACAATGTCTCCAGGCAATCTATCTCCATTGTCAGGGTCTTGTTTTGTGAAGTATTGTTTCAAGAAGCGTAGCCCAGGACTTTTTTTTTTCTGGTATGTGCCTGGGAAGGAGTTAATTTGTAGATGGCTTAAGCAGTGTATCAGATCACAGTCCTCAGCCTTGCTGCTGCCATGTGCCAACTGCTCCCCTTGCCACAAAGACCTATGGCCTGTTTTGCCCTGGCTTTGCATGCATTTGGTTTGCAAACTGGCCAGAAACTCACGTTGGGTACCTGACTACAGATATTGGTAAAATACTGAGTTTATGAGTTAGGGGAATGTGCCAGATTCCACTGCTGTGGAATAAACATGTCAATGTTCCCCGAAGGTGATGCGAGAACTGTTGTTTGCAGCTCCAAGGCAGCTCTGCAATGGTTTGCCCCTGGTTCAGGTTCTCACAGTTATTTCCATAACTGCAATAGTCAGAAGTTTTTTTAAAATCAAACTACAATTTCTAGAGCATGGTTTACAGTAAGTGAGTTCTCCATGGAGGAACTGCAGAGCCTGGGAAGCAGAGTCTCTGAGTGTGCCTCAGGGCAGGCTGTGCCCCCAGACCAGCTCACACCACACAGGGTTGCTCTTCTGCCTTTTCCTCTGAGACATTCCTGTTGAACACTTTATGCCACACATTGTTGTGCATGCCACCCATGAGATGGATTCTACACCCTTGTGTCCTGTTAGGCCACTCTTTTGTCTAATGTTAGGTGAAGCACGGCTCACTTTCCTACCTGCTCAGCCTCAGGGCTGTGGTGTGGTGTTTGGAGGGGTTCTCAGGCTTATAGGACTGCATTGTTAACAACAGTGCTCTAGGTGAAAAACCAGAAAGCAACTTCTGCAAACTGTCAACCAGCCTTGGCTTTCAGAATGACCCAATAGCTCAGGAGACAAGTGACCTGAAACCTGCTAGAATATTTATTCACGCTGGTTTTGCTGAAGAATATCCCCTCTGTTCTCTGTTGGCAAAAATTGACAGTAATACTATCTCTTCTTTTTAATTCAAAGTAACAAATAATCCTATGCCTTCCTTGCCAGATTTAAATATCTTTAAGTCTTTTTCTTTTCCAACTGTTTGAATTGCTGATGGAGCATCTTGATGTGTCAGGTGCTGGAGGGACCTATCGGCACCAGGATTCAGTTTGGAGTAGGGGGAACATAATGCAAAAAGCATTTGAATCACTCCATTGTCATCAGGTAACTGTGAAGTCCACAGGTGAAGTACACCTCGCTTCCTTTAATGGCCAGGCCAAATATGAAATGGCAGGCTGCTGCTTCTGCTTGCAAATTGAGAAACAAAGACATTTCTGTCCCATCATTCCTCCTCAAACAAAGAGCAAACATGAGGGATGCTGGGCCTTCTGTTTTTGAATCAGTAGTTGACAACTACACTGTGAACATTGACTAACAGCAAGGACAATTAAGATGTGGAATAAGAGGGCAAGAGAATCCCAAACTCAGGATATCCCCTAGGAAGAGGGAAAACTGGGATATGGCCACTGGTGTTTCTGTTAAGAGGTGAGTGATCAGGATCTCCCTTCTGCATCTGATTTTGAGCTGCCTGCAGACATGTGAGATGCTGCTGTGGGCTGAGGTATGAGGCAGGGTGCCTCCTTTAGGCTTTCCAGAGGCAGCTCCTGCTCCTCACTGGATGTTTTGGACAGTGAATGGCATTGTTCTGAGGACTGCAGCTTGCACCAAGAGGATTTATACACCATGTCAAATCCCTCCTGTCTTGACCCCTCCTGACTCCTGGACATCTGTAAGGGAACACCCCTGAGAGGGTATCTGTAGAGAACTGTTTATTTTGCAGTGAAGGGTAATCTCATAATAACCAGGGAGTTCCTCCAAGTTCCTGGGAGTACTGAGTGAACCTTGCCCAGTGTTGCTGGCTGAAATGTTGCAAACACAAGTACAATGGAGGCTCTGAAGAAAACAGAGGAGCTCAGCACCCAGAGCCCATGTTTATTTTCTCCAGAGATGAAGGGAGGACTGCAGGTCAGCCAGAATTGTGCATTTTGACTGGTATTTATTGACTCAGAAGTCCTTGCTGACAGACAGACAGACAGACAGTCAAGCAGGGAAGGGTTCCATTACAGTGACGTCGTTTCTTTCCCTCTTCTCCCCCGAGGCTCCCACTGCTGGCACTCTTTACACGTTGCTGTGGCTTCTCCGGCTGGTGCTGGGACGAATGGCAGCTGCCTTTCACCTCGCTGGTGCTGGAAGCCTGGCTGCCCCCAGGGAACACGACTGCCGGGCTCGAAGTGACACCCGGCAGCTCATCTGTCAGAGATGTGACAACACCACAGAGACTGGCGTGCAGCCTTCCCTCTGAGAGCTGGGTGAGAGCTGGAGGTCTGGGTCAGATGCTGAAGGTGATCCTTGGGTGGCTGCAGGGGGTCAATGCACAGGGTCTGTCTGAAAGAGAAATGGATCTCTGAGCTGTGTTCAGCCCTTTTGCCATTTTCCATTTCCTGACACCATTACTGCTAATTAGGTCTCTGATTGCCCATCTCTGATCCTGTGCTTTCTGAGAGATTTGGGTCCTTTCTGTAAGTGACAGTAAGGCAGATCTACTGACAGCTACATGCAGGGATGCTGCCACACTGAGCAGCCTCTGTTCGTGCCAAGGGTCACGGCTTTAATACTTTTGATTCCTGCTATGGATCCTCTAGCACGTTCCTTTGGATTTAAGACCATGCTGGAGACTCGTATCTAGTGTAAGCAGTACAGTTACCTATGCTTTTAGCCATCAAGAGCAACTTTTTTGGTGAGTCCTCACTGGAAGTGTAAAATACTGTATTCTTTATTCTTTGTCAGAATTGAGAGGCAAAATGTGCATGTTTAAATAGCATGGATTGTTTCTTTAATCCCCACACACTCCATGGGTTTTTTTTGAGTTATCTCATTTTGAATCCATTAAACCAAAGGGTGCAGCAGGCTGGGACAGGAGTGGTTTGGGTTGGAAGGATCCTTTAAGATCATATAATTTCAAACCCCCTGCCATGGGCAGGGACACCTCCCACTAGACCAGATTGCTCAGGGCCCCATACAACCTGGTCTTGAACACTTCCAGGGGTGGGAAATCCACAGCTTCTCTGGGCAACCTGTTCCAGTGTTTCATCAACCTCACAGTAGAGAACTTTTTTGCAGTGTCTAATCTAAACCAACTGTCTTGCAGATTGAAGCTGTTTCCTCTTTTCCTGTCACTCCATGCCTTTCTAAAAAGTCCTTCTTCAGCTCTCTTGTAGCCCTTTCAAGTACTGGAAGGTGCCATAAGATCTTCCTAGAGCCTTCTCTTCTCCAGGCTGAACAACACCAACTCCATCAGGAGTGTTTGCAGCAAAGCAGTGCCAGATAGATCTGGTCAGAAGTTTTTTATTTGCTTCACAAACGTCATATCAGCAGCACGGACAAATGAATCACACTTATCTCTTGGTTAGTGAAACTTACCTTAGGGATGCTACAAAGTGACAATGAGGGTGCCCTATCAGATACAATCACTATGAATATGCTGTCTCTCCAAGTACAGATGCATACGAATGAGAACCCAAGCATCAGATAATTCAGTCCACTTTTTGATTGCAAATGCAAGGTTATGTGCAATAGTACACATTTTGTTTTAACAGTTTTTAATGATGAGGTATCTCCCGTGTTTGGATTCTGGCTGTTTTTCCTGTAATTTGATTCACACAGTGAGGCATGGTTGCAACACTTTCTGTTCTGTGACAGAATGCTTCTTGCATCACCTAACATATGTGGAATTCTTTTCAGGCTCTACCTCATTAAAACCTGATGCTTAGATCTCCTGCCTCTCTAATGTACAGGGGCAGATCTAGGCATATTTTCACTTTAAAAAAATTTCCTCTCCTTTTCATTAATGACAGCTGTACAGCTGTCTAAAGACTGTGGAGATTTCCCTCTATACTGCTGTGTTTACTGTCTTTGTAATCTGTTTTGGAGAGCACATGCTTTTGTTCCCCCAGTAAAGCTCCTTTAAGTAGAACCTGTTTTCCCAACTGTGGCCTTCTCTAATGTGGCCCTCTCAGTAAACAGGAATAAAGAGGGTGAGGGATTCAATATGTGTGTGGTGGATGCCAATATGGGATGGTACTGCAAGGAAAAGGCTTTCCTGGCTATGTCTTAGCAGCTGAAAATGTGCATCTCTCTGTGAGGCTGCATATGGAGTATCTTCAGGGTGCTTATAGGTGCACACCAACCTACAGGGCTAAATATAGGAAGACCAAACCAGCCCCCAAGCATTTTATCATCTAGTCTTGCTGAGCTTTATGTCTAGCAGAGCAAAATATATTACAAGTACTTGGCAGAGTTGTCAGCACTCTAATGGCCTTCTGTGCCTGAAGAGGGAGTAGCTTGACTGTAGTGTTTCACCTGTGGGCTGACTTGCATAACTGGGATGTCCCAAGCTAATTCCTGTTTGAATAAGAGTGCATACATGGAAACAAAGCTTGACTGAAAAGCAAATTAGGTGATTACCAGTCTAATACCTGACTATCACACTGCAACTTTTTTATTTTCTCTATCTTTAATCCACTGCTTTTCATCCACTTTCCCCATGAGGTTCACTGTCTTTATGACAGTGGCTTTCAATTTGTGACCACAGAATTCTGGAAGTCGGGAGATTGCTTCTAAAGGGTGTGAGAAATAAAAACAATGTACATGTGCTATGCTGTAATTTATGTATGTGAAATATCTACAGTAGATGTGCCCATTGGGATGGTCAGGAAAGTAAGATGAAAGGTTTTTCTCATGGGAGGAAGCAGGGTACTTGAATCTCAAGTTTATGGCAGTTTTGTAATCTTTAGATTCCTCTAGTTCTGCTTTGTTTCAAGAGAGGCGTGGTACTTTGTACTTTGTACTTGGTGCTTTGCTGGTACTTTGTAGATTGATGGCACCTCCCAGGAGTGTCCTGTACATGCAGAAAGAAAGGATACACAGTGCAGGGAGTGTTCACATGTGATTGGAATAGGTTGCATGCTACAGAGCATGTATCTGGCTCAAGATTCAGGGTGAGGAAATCTTGGACATGACATCCGTGCACAGGGAAGATGCTGACATCAAAGAGTGAAAATAATCTCTTTAATAAATGCAGGCACAGATGCAAACTTGTCCTGGACTTGGAGGTGAAAATTTTTTGATCCTGTGCAAATGACTATAAATCAGTTACGTTTGATCTCTAATTCAGATTCCATTTAGTCCCTTTCAAGGACACTCTCTTGTGTTTTACTCCATTTCTTCTACCCTTGCTTGAAGTACTACCATGGCCCATCTGGCCACCGTGGTAACTTTTGATCCTGGTTATGCTCAGCACCTTGGAGCCCCTTTTCTTCAGAGCCTGTGGTTCCATCTGTTTGTGTCAGCTGAATTCTATGAACAGATTTTTTTGCTGTTTATGTTTTCCCTCCACAACAAGTGACAGTCAGGCACAATGGCTGCAGCAAAAGCTTGCATCCATTGTTACTTGTAGTTAGCGCTTAGCTTTTCCTTGCAAACCTCAGTTAACTCCACTTAGCTTAGTTGTCTTTGTCACTGCAGAAGGGGAAACAGACTTTGCTGGTTTGCATTCTACCAGTGAACCCTCTGCAAGGAATGGTACTTACAATACAGAAAATCTACCCACATAGTGCAGATCTGCAGTCTTACTGTCATTGATCCATGGCTTAGGCCTAGGAAAAAATTAATTTTGGCAGTGTGGCTAGAAGCAGATTAAAGCATTTTTTTTAAATAGCAGAGCTCTAGGTTCTTTGACAGATCTCCTTTTCATTTTGTTTCTTTCCCAAAACATCTTGTGTTTTCCTGCAGACAAACAGAATGATATGAGGTATTATGTATACCTAATTTATACATAACTTCTATACAATGCAATGCACATAACTGATTCTCCACAGAAATATATACTCAAAATTATGTAGGTTTATAAGTTTAGATACCTTAACAGGTGCTGGATGTCCACAGGTGCTGGATGTTGTGTATGTACAAAATGAAACCAAAGTTTCATTAGCTGGGAGCTAATGAAATTTTGTTGAACATTAGGGCATTTTGACATCTATGAGGATAGAGGAAAAATGCTTAATTAATTATTATATTGTCTAAAGTAAGCAAGGATGCACTTACCTAATCCTGGGTAGAAATGAAATTTTTGTCACTGGCTCTTGAACATACATATTTAAAATGGAAGATCTTAGCTTTTAGGTTCTGTTTTTGCAGCATGGATCAGTTGTATTATGAACTGGGAGTTATGAAATATAATGTGGGAAATAATGCTTTTCTTTAAAGGCTTGACTGCTTCCACTTTTGTCAAGTTTTTGTTCTATATTTATCCTCTCTCCCTCTACTTTATTTCCATGTCTCTCAACTGCACCTGGAATGCCTGTTATTAACATGTACTGTTAATACTGCAAACTTAATTTTCAGAAGCACAGCACAAAACCAAAAGCAGTTGCCTTTGGCCTCAGCAGGAGTCCAGCACCTCTGAAAATCAGGCACTCCTATTTTTCAGTTGGAAGAACTGATTCTCATCTATAAAATGCCTTGAATTTACAATTTAAAGAACTTCCAATCTATGTAGGTTTTAAAACACTGTGTACATGCTATGTTTGTAGAGGAATCTGGCAGCCATTTCTAGGGAGCATTAAGCAAAAAGATCTTGTAGTGAACAGCAGAAGTATTTTTTATTTAGAGATTACATAACTCTGACAAAATGGAAACCAGCCCCTGTGCTTCAGTGTAGACCAGAACTTTCTCTTCCCAGATGGAGGGTGACCTTTAATTGTGTCAGTTCCACCCCACATCCTCAGAAAACAAGGGCAGCTGCTTCACACATGAAGGGAAGCAGAGACTGAAGCAACCATGTTGATCAAGGATAGATCAAGACTGAGGTAACCTTACAATAGCTACACAAATCTGACTGCGTCCATCAGTCAGGTCTCCAAGAGAGTCCAGGTAAAAATAATTGGTCTTAAACGTCTCAAAATTAATTAGCCCCCACCAGCCTGTGTCCCTTTAGCAGCCAGTGCTCTGGCAGTACTGATGCAGCCAGCAAAGCTGTCACTGCTAATCCATGTGGGATGGATCAAGCAGTGTTTGATGCTAGCAGTACAAAGAGTGACACAGAGCTGGAGTGGGAGGACTGGGCAGACAGGGAGCTGATGGTGCCCTTGGGCTCAGTCTGCTGGAGGAGGAGTTCCCATGTGGACTTCATGTAACTGGGACTCAGCAAAGAGAGAGAAACTAGAAGCACACTGACTGTTCTGCTCTGAGTTAATCAATCAGTACTCTTATATTGCTTAAAAATAATTGTACTAAAAAATCCACCACCAGCTATGCTCCCCTACCTTTCACTCTTTTTGTTCTAGACACTCTCCTAAACATTCAGGGTTTTGATTCTCTTTCTCTGTTCCTTTAATGTCTTCATGGTGTGGAAGGGGTGGGTAGGCAGGAGGTGCTGGGACCCCTTCTGTGGAGCAGCTGTGATAGCTTCCCGAGGATGTGTGAGAATTGGGAAAGATTTTGAGGTATGATTTTTTACTGTATGCTGAAAGGCTTTCTCCATCACCCTGAAGAAGGACCTGAGGAGTTGTGAAAAGGTATAAAGTTGTCAGCCCTGAAACAAAAGCATTTGCACAGTTGGGAAGTAACTGGACAGTGTCTGTGTCCTCTGATGAGCTGAGACAATTTCATTACCCACAACTTGCCATAAATCAGCAAGTTCCCCTCTCTGAAATAGGTATTCGGTGTGTGCTCTGCTATTCCTTAAAGTTTGGGGCTCTTTGTCAGAGAAATGACTTCAGTGCCGTGGTGGCATGGAGTCACAGCAGTCAAGACACTATCGTTTCTTTTGACAAAGTTGCCACTGAAGGCAGACACTTGCTAAAACACAATTTTAAAATAGGAATTCACTCTGACTCTGTTTATGTTAACTTTCTGTGAACAGTCAAGCAATTTACTTTTATTGACAAGAAAATCTGTAAAAAGTCAATGTCAAAGATACATATGTGTGCATTTAAGTAAACTAGTTTAAAGTTCTCATGCATAAGCATTCAGTTTTGAAGTGCTTACACATTCCCTGAGCCAAAGGAATGGAAACAATACAATGTGATTTATCTGACCAATCAAACCTAACCCAGACAGCTGCAGTGCAGGCTCTCCTGCTGGCTGCTATTTTCATGCCGGCAGAAGAAGAGGGTAGATGACACATGATTGTGTTTTTGTTGTGATCTTGGTACTCTGCTCTTCTTGCCAATGACTCAGAAGCTAGAAAAAGGACAACCTGCCTTGAAGGGTGAAATGGGAAAAGCCTAGGAAACCTGGTGCTCACCAAGCAGCTGCCTACCCATGGTCTTCACTACGCTTGATCTTTCATTTCTGTATTTGAATATGGATATGTTGATAGGGAGCAGTTTGCATGCTGTGGTGGTTATGAAATCTCACCCCCCTCATAACTGATCCAAAATCATTAAAGCAACTGCGGACAAATTCTATGCACCATGTAGCATATTTGGACAAAATACGCTGACATTTTGTGTCACAGTGTTGTTCTCATGGAACACAGGGGATGCATAAGATCATCACTGAAGTAACAGCTTCAAGCTATACCTTGTATCACTCCTGTGTGTATATCCCTGTGAACAACTCAGAAATAAAATACAAAAGCCTCATTAAAAACCAAACCAAACCAAACAAAAAACACTATCACCAAGAACCAACATCTAGATTGCTCAGAGACATGCCAAAACACCAGCAAAGCTGCTGCCAAACCTGAAGATGTCTGAATTCCTTGCAGGGCTATTACATTGCCAGCAATACTCCTTGTGATCTTGAAAGTGCTGCTGAGCAGTTAAAATCTGACTGCATTAGGTAGTGCAGCATGTAACCTGCAAATTTCGAGAAGAAAACCAGAGAGGTGTGAGCAGGATTTCCCTGCACACCCCTCAGGTCTCTGTGACACCACAGAAATCCATGTCTGGGATTCAGGCAGGTAATGTGCATGCTTGTGATGTGCTGGTGATCCCACCTGACAGCATGGATTAGTTTGTAGCTCCCTCTCCATGCTAGTTCTTGGCATCTCTTTTACTTGTCTTTCCTCTATCTGACTCCATTACAGGGAGTCTTTGCAAAGAGCTTGGGAGAAAAGGTAATATGAGGACAGGTCTGTATTTTCAAGGGGCACATTTTGACTGGGGTATGCACTTGGAACAAAATGACTCTCAGAATGCAGTGCTCCTCAAATCAAATACTTAATTAGCTGTAGTAGCTTGCTGTCTAAAGTCAATTGTCAAACAAAAATCCTTATAAAAACATTATTTTGAAATCAGAAAAATTGAGTGGTTTTCCCTTTTCAAACCAGAAGTCAAAGACAGATGGATATATAATGTGTGAATGCTACCATTTTTGGTCTGTTGCTGATCCCTTCCATGCTTTCAGGTGAAACCCCTGTGGCTCCCAAGGTGTCTGTGGCTATGAAGAGACCATTTTCCGAGGTGTGGGGAGCTTCTGGTGGCCTCCACAAGGGCAGGAGCAGCGGACAGCTGCTGTACACGTTTTTTGTAGCTCTTGTTTGCAGCAGCCATGTGGGCAGCACAGTGCATCTCACACATTTTCTCAATCTGCATCCCAACCACGTAGGATTGACAGCTGGAGAAAACCATATATTCTGGGTGCTAAATAGGTTATCCACCATCCATAAGAAAGAAAAGCAGTGAGCTTTGCAGCCGTGCCTCCCAGCCCTGCCCTTGGTTGTGACTTTGCCACTGGCAAGGCTGAGTGCCTGACCCCTGCTAACGTGCGGTGCCTTTAATAAGGAGAGGGAGGGAAGTAATTTTATACTCAGCATGCGAGTGATTCATGTTCTCAAAGGGGATAAAAATGTTATTAGAAAGTTCTCCTGCCAAATGTGTGGCAAATGAAACCAATTTATTAATGCTGTGGAGCCAACGTGTGAAATTGGGATAAAAGGTGAGGTGCAGTCTCAGCCCTGTGCTTACTGTGGCAGAATGTGTGCAAGACAAAGGGCTCTTGTCCTCAGAAAGGAGATGGTGCTGTTGTGACCACACACACTAGCAACAAACAAACACAGCAAGTTTTCTTCGGCACAGATGCACTTCAAAGTGTTAGGGTGAGAGATGCCGAGACATAAAGAGCAGACCTTGATCGTGGGTGATCAAGCTGCTGCTTGAAACCTGTTAAACATTGTCAGGACACCTTTGAAAATGCTTTTATTCATTTCATAGTTCAGGGCTTCCCATTCATTTAGGGTTATTATTTATTTTATTATGTGTTAAGCAGTCTCAGCGTTCTCTGTGTCTCCAAAGACACGAAACAAAATCAGTCCCAGGCCCCAGAATAATACTGACCTGAAATGAAGTCCACACAAGCAAGGCATGGGTTTGGAGCTAAGAGGCCCCAGACATGTACTTTATATAATGTACTTTACATGGGACGGTGCTGAAGGTGACCATATGTTCATGAAGTACCTATAAAGCAGTAGGTGCTGTACTATTGACAAAAGCAAGGTGAAAGAGGGTTATAAAGTGACCCTTGGGAGGTCAAGAGTCCTCTGCCTTGGTGCCCTTAAGCTGAAAAGGTCTGTGACTCTTCCTGCAGCCTCCTAGTTTTTGCTGTCTCTCTGCCAACACCATGCTTGATGTGACTGGACAAGACTGAAACAGTGTGGATGGAGCTAGAAGCAGGATGAACAAGTCTTAGCTCCACTTCTTTTTACCTCATATACAAATAGCATCATCTGCCTGTTTTCAGTGCCTGGAAAACATCTGCATCTGGACCAAGAACAGTCATCCAGAGCCTGTCAGGACAAAGGAAATCTGTGGAGGAATTTCTGTCTTGGAAAGCTTGTCTTCTCCAGAACAGTATCTGACTTCAAATTATCACATAAGTAGTCATACACAGTTCTTCTGGATTCCTTTCTCTTCCTGAGCAGCCCCCAAAGGATAGATTCTAATAACTCAATTTTTTCAGCTGCAGGTATCTAAAAATCTGGACCTTGTTTAATCAAATTCTGATTTCCCTGGAGCAATCATCATCTCCAAGGTGGCTTGTTGCATGACTTCATAGTCAGAAACAAGGCTGAGGGTTGTTCTGATCAGTTTCTAGAGAGCATTAACCCAGGCATCAGCTCACTTAGCCCATCCAAGACCAAATTTTCTGCTCACATTTCGTTCAAGAAAGCACTTGCCATATTATCCCCACACTCCAGCAGTGGGGCAGAAGGGTCAGGCTTTGAACAAAGAAGTGAAATGGATTCTGAATGTTCCAGGACAAGAAATGTGAAATCTTCCTGTTGTTCTTTTATGCTAAGAGGAACACTCAGGAATTTGGTGTAAGACTATAAGGCATAAAATTTAGCTGCTCTAGTCAAGCACATGTCGAGTATGAGTGGCTGCTTATCTTTTTTTGTCGTTTACTTTATGGATTTGATCTACAAATAAAGTTGTGCAGATTTAACAATTCTCAAAATAATGAGGTTTGTTTTACTTTCCCCCTCTCCCCCCGCCCGCAGTCTAGCTTCTACTAATGAATTTTGTACTGGTAAATTGACTCAGATCTGGGATTTCTCCAAGCTTCTCTCAGCTTCCATTGTATGACTTTTCTGCCTGCCATCAAACCAGCAAACTCATTCCACAAGATCTTAACATTATTTGTATTTTGTCTAAAGAAGGGATAAATCAATTAGTTTCTGGCGTAATATTAACATTTTATTAGCATAAGTCATACAGCCGAGTGAGCCAGAATCCAAATCAATTTTTGGGATTAGTATAAAGTACCCAGAATCATCTTTCAGGTGACTGTCTCTATCTGTCTGTGTTTATGGCTGGATTTGGAAGGTGAAGTTTGCAGAATCAGTCCCTCACCTTCGTATCATCAGCAAACAGCACTCAGCTTTCTTGCCACTAGACCAGAGTCCTTCCAAGAGTGAGGTAACCACAGCTGATGCTCAGGACACAGGATTCTCAAGCGGAGTCCAAGGTTCTAACACATTAAAAGCCATAAATAAATATAACCTCTCCCTGATTGGCAGAAAAAAATACTCAAGCTCCATATATGCTTCAGAGTTCCCAGATTCATGGGAGGGTCCAGTATCACACTCCTAATCCAAGCCTCACAGTGTTTTCACCTTCATAAACTGCTTATTGTTGTTGCAAGTTCCTGTGTCTCTTTGTGAGTGAGCTTCTACGTACTCCACATTTTAGGAACATCTTTGAGACTCGAAGCTTAAGTCCAGCATTTGTCCACCCTCTTTATGGAAGTGACCTCAGAAATACCTGGCTGTGGGCTCGCTCCGTTGTTAAAGCCAAGGAAAATCTTACGTGTTTATTGCACTTTGAAATAAATTCAAGTATGTGCTTGCCTGGAGTATGGATGTACTTAGTATGTTCTGTCTGATGAGTTGATTCCATGTGTTCTTTGGGCTCTTCAACAACACTGAAAACCCAGTACATTCAATTCAGGAACTTTCCTAGAAGAACCTCCAGGGCAGGTAGAACCTGTAGACAACTTAGGCAAAGGATAGCTGTGCCTAGATTAAGGCAAGGGGAAGACCTGAAGCTGCATCTCAGAAGGTGAAGCCTGGGATGAACAGGCTGTTCAAAACATTCTCCAACAATCTGCTAATCGTATTCCCACCATTTTTTTTTTCTCTTCTCTCTCATTAACATGAAAATATTACTACAATCCCTTCAACTATCAAGAAAGCCAGGAAATTGTCCCTCCCTGATGAAGTCTTCTCCATGGGATCCCTGGAGACCAGTGTGCTGCATTTCATGAGATCTAAGAGTGTACACTCTGGCGCTAATTCTGGAAATGCATTCCCTACATAAAGACTATTATTTGCACAGTTCTAGTTTGCAGACCTGTTATCTGAATTGGCTAACCCCTTGCTAAAATCTATCATGGGTCAGTGATTACAGAAGAATATAATCTGACTATCACTAAGCAAAATAGGAGACAAATAACTCCATTAATTACGGAGCTAAGGGAACATGGATGGCAGCTTGTGGTATTCATGTGGCTTCCACCAAAATTTTGATGCCTAATAATGACATCAAAGAATTGAACATCTTTCTCTAATTGCCTTCAAGAGTGGCTTCCTGAATGGATTCTCTGGGGTCAATGAAGAGCTAATCTTGCCTTGCCATCTTCCCATCAGCAGGGAAGGACTTTCCTCTACAGGTAGTGACTGTCATGTTGACTATCTGGAGTCAATATCTGTAAAATATTGTCACTTGTGTCAGATATAGTTGAAACTGGCTAACCTGTTTAAGCAACATTGTGATAAGAGAGAGAATAGAAATGAAATTCTAAGCAAATGAACATCCCAGTCTTCCATCTTCCCCTTTGACAGTCCACATGTCTTTATAAGCCTTGCTTCCTCAGGAAGCATTTTAATTTACTCTGAGCAGCAAAAGTACCCAAAAGAGTTTTCTGCCACAGTTTGATAATTTTGTGTCCTGAACAGAGACTTAACAGTCAAAATGATGGAAAGGACAATCAACTAGTTTCTGACATCACCTGTCCTGGTGTGTCTGTCCTTTGGAGCTTTGGGATTACTCTGTATTTCCACTGATGTGAGCAGATTAAAGCATAGCCTCATTTGTGCTGGAACTATTTTTTTTAAAGGAGCATAGGATTTTCCATTTTGTATTACAATACTTAATGGGGAGTTGTTTGTTATGTAGCATTGTTGTCATGCGGCCTACGTGTTAGTGGGCAGAGTAATTTGTCAATGTAATTTTGTATTTCCTGAAATCCCAGATCCTTAGATGTCTCAGACACAGTGCTCCACCCAGTAGCAGCATAGATGTGGCAGAGCTGTAAGAAGCTCTTGGTATTGCCTTGCCACATAAACTGTGATTTATAGCTGTGTCTCTTATTGTTTGTACTTGTTGTTGTTTGCAGCTATATGGCAGCAGTGCATTTCACAGTGTGCCAGAACTGTATGTGGTGTTGGATGTCAACATTTCCACAGCAGGACTGTGTGATTTTGCCTGGGCCTAGTTAGCATTCATATGTATATGATATATTCATATACATACCCTGTTGTGCCTGCCTCACTGTTCTGTGAATCCGTTTGATGCTGGTCTGAGAATCATAGAATGGTTTGGGTTGGAAGGGACCTCTAAAGGTCATCAAATTCCAACCTCCCTGCAAAGAGCAGGGACACCTCCCACGTGATCAGGTTGCTCAGAGTCCTGTCTGACTTGACCTTGAATGTTTCCAGGGATGGGGCACCCACCACCACTCTGGGCAACCAGTCCCAGTGTTTCACCACCTTCATCATAAATATTTTCTTTATTATAGCTAGTCTAAATTGACTCTATTTCCCCTTGTCCTAATCCACATGCCCTACTAAAATATTCAGCTCCGTCTTTCTTATAGGTTCCCTTTAGTTTCTGGAAGGCGCTGTAAGGTCACTCACAGCCTTCTCTTCTTGAGGCTGAACAACCCCAACTCTCTCAGCCTTTCTCCATGGTAGAGATGCTCCAACTTTTTGACTATCTTTGTGGCCCTCCTTTGGACCTGCTACAAGGTCTGATGTATGTGATATTTAAGTGTTACAGTGTTTATCACCACAAAGAAAGAATGTCCTGCCAAAGAGCTGCGCTGGTATTTCCCATTGCTTAGACTGCAAGACCTGGACTGAGAGATGAAGGTTGAAGTGGAACGTGTACTAAATGTATGCCTTTACAATGAAGGGTCTTTCAACAGTCTGTGTAGTCACAGTTGGATTAATTTACCTAAAAATTGGAAAACACCTTCTTGAAGAGTTCTCTTCTTAGTAGCTAAGTGGGGGGACAGTGAGGGCATGCTGATTTTGGCTGGGGTAGAATTAATTTCCTTCACAGTGACTGGTAGGGGGCTGTGTTTTGGTTTTGTGCTGAAGAAAGGGTTGATAATATAGAAATGTTTTTGTTATTGCTCAGCAGGGCTTGCACAGTGCCAAGGCCCCTTCTGCTTTCCATACTGCCACGCTGGCAAGGAAGTCGGGGGTGCATGGCAAATTGTGAGGAAACACAGCCAGAGCAGGTGACCCAAACTGACCAAAGGGATATTCCAGACCATGTGACATCATGCTCAGTATGTAAAGTAGGGAGAGGAAGGAGAAAGGGAGGATGTTTGGAGTGATGACATTTGTCTTCCCAAGTCACCATTACGTGTGATGGCTGCTACTCTCCTGGAGATGGCTGAACACCTGCCTGTCCATGGGAAACAGTGAATAAATTCCTTGTTTTGTTCTGTTTGCGTGTGCAGCTTTTGCTTTCCCTATTCAACTGTCTTTATCTCAACCCATGGGTTTTCTCACTTTTACCCTTCCGACTCTCTCCCCAGTCTTGCTGGTGGGGGAGTGAGCAAGTGGCTGTGTGGGGCTTGGCTCTTTGGGGGCTGGAGTTAAACCATCACAGAGGGCCAGCTGCTCCCTACAGTTTGGGAACCTGGAAGCCAACAACAGTAACATGCCTGGCAGGGCAGCAGGTTTACCAGGCTAGATTTACTTCCACCATACCTAAATGATGGCAGCAGAGTAGACCAGGGTCAGCTGCAGCCAAGAGTCCAGATCATCAGACAATCTTGTGCTTGTGATGATGAAGCAAGTGCAAGGTCAAGACAGGAAGTCAATCCATGGGACAGAGTCCAGTGATTGTGGGGAGGTCTGTAGAGACAAGACAGGTCCCTGAACAACACCCAAAACATAGGGTTCAAGATCAGGCACAGGCAAGGCTGTGGTTTCTCTGGAGACCAGTAGCCCTACAACAAAGGTTAATCAAGGGCTGTAGTTAGCTCAGGGCTGAACTCATAGGAACCTCCTGGGCCCATAGTCAGGGTGTGTGGGAGAGTTCCAGGTGTAAGGCTGGTCAGAGAAACTAAAGCCAGTTAGTGTAGTTAGAGCACTGACAGTTTAAACTGGAAATACTGTAGAAATAGTTAGAAATATGGCCCATTATTTAGATGAAATTTTCCTCAATACCAAATGCTCTGTAAGTGTATCCTTTCTATGTGCCTGAATTCTGCTTGAACTATCCCATATGACAAAACATTTTCTATCTAAATTGATTATGGTCTAGAGCTCATGTGAGCTCTAGAGCTTGCAGGAGCTCACAGAGGAGCTTTAACTGCAAGATTCAATGCATTTCCAGGGAGCATTGCAAGTGTGTGTTCATCGAGTTTTTTCTTAGTCCATTAATCTCATTTTGTGTGAAAGGGAGTCAAGGGCATGATGTCTTAATGGAAAACAGATGCTATGCTTTCAGTTTGGGGCAGTATTAACAGAAATACTCAGCTGAGAACAGGTCTCCAAAAGAGACTTGTTCTGCAAAGGAGAGAACTGTATCTTCAACTTCTCCAAAAGACCTGTAGGCCACATGATTTAGCTGCATTGTGGGAAATTGTCTGAAGTCCCCACAGTACTTGATCCACACTTGCAGTCCTTATGTATTCCTAGTAAGAACTTAATCCAAAGATCTGTTGAGTCCTTTGTGGAAATCCAGCGGTTCCTGTGGCAAATGCCACTTTTTTTTTAATGATGATTAATTGGAGCAGGGACTTAAATCTTGTTTTCACCTGCACTGGACAAGTGCCATGTCTGCTAAATGTGCAGAACCAGTCACCTGGAGTCAGCAGGAGTAATGTCAAGTTGCATTTTGGCCCACCAAATGTCTGATTGTTTATCTGAAGTGGAATCCTGTCAATAGGAGAAATCAAAATGGAGAAAGCTAATCTCAAGTTATTGGTCTTTACATAGGTAAAACTGAAATCTACAGTTCTGTTCAGGAAAATGTGTCTTCAGCAAAGAGTCCTACTATAAAATCAATGTAATTGCAACTCTTAGTGATTGCCATATTTCCTAGCACTGGACTACATGGTGTTGGAATCAATACTCCACAACTGAGTGGAAGGAAAGAATGCAAGATAATAAGAATAACATGTTTCTGTCTTGAAAGGATGCTGAGCACTGTAAATCAGTGTGGACATCAGCCAGAAAGAGTCTTCAGCTCCTGCTGAGAGTGTCAGCAGCAGAGAGTTCCCCAAGTTTATATCCCTTTGCACAAAATTTGTGCAAATTTGAGCTCCTCCTCTCTGGTCCAATAAATTCTGAAATAGATCTTCATTCTCCATTCCTGGAACTAGTGATTTCAGTCTCTAGGGATTTGGCTTTTCTGTGTATTTTCCTCTTAAAATGTCTCTGGTTGAATGAAATAAAGTTGGTTTTTCTACAGTGTATTGGCAAAAGTAATAGGAACATCAGTCATGGAATTCTGATATATTTTCAGCCAGTGTCTAACAGCCTGTTCAGATATGCTGAGAATGGACAGTCAAACCCAATGCTGGCCTTAATCAGCTTAATTAGCTAGTAGCACATTGTGTTCAGATGAATTGCATCACCTTACCCTAAGGTTAAATAGGGTATTTGGAGGGCAGTCTCTTTATGCTTTTGCTCTTGTTTTGATAGAGCATGCCCTCTGTGGTGAGCTCTTTGAGTGAAATTCCACAGTCCCCAGCTGGAATGTGAATACAAGTGGAAATCCCTAGGTGGTGAAAAGTGTTGTATCTCTAGATGGCCAAAAGTCAGGTGAATAAATACAATTTCCAGAGCAAATACAACCCATAGTAAATGAACAGCATGGCTGAATGGTATGTGGTCAATTTGTTTCTCTGTGTGTGGCTGAGCTCTCAAGTGGGATTCTGAATCTAGAAATAACTCATACTGCGATCTCTCCTAGACTCCTCATAGTTAGGTTTCTTCCTTTTAGTTTCATGTCCTATTTCCCTTCCTCTCAGGATCTAAATGGTGCATCCTGAAGAATTCTTGTTGAGCTGTCACACAAAGGATATTCCTTAGCAGGAAATGCAACTCGGATACATGGTTTGAAAAGGAACTGGTTGGCTCTGTTACACCCCACAGCTACTGCTGTGCTGTAGGGGTGAGTTTTCTTGCTGTGAAATTCTGTGTGAGGCTGACACAGAGTGCCCCACCCCGATGGAAGAAAGTAATTTTTTCCCTACCTTTTTGAAGTGAGTGGAATGCTATATGCTGGCAGGACAAAGGAAGTAGGAATTGCTGCTGCTGCTGAAGCCTATCAGCTGGGAGGCAGTAACTGTGAAAGTCCAGCTTGTGGCAAATGACTGAATATGACCTTTGGGTGCAGGGCTATGGCTGAGTGAGCCCAGTGAGTGATGGCTGGGTAATCACTGGGTATATAAACAGACAACACTGAATAAAGGGATCAGATGTCCTCTGCAAACAGCACTGGTCAGATGTATCTGGCACAAGATCTGTGCCTGGTTCTGCTGTCCACACTTCAAAAAGGTGATGAAAAAATAATGAGAGTTTAGAAACCATTGCAGATATTTCCCATTGCAAAGGGAGTCTTTGCAATGAGAAAGCAACTCAACGATGGCCTGTATGTAACTATACAGACAGAAGATTTTGATTGAACAGCTTGGGCAAAGGCAGAAGTCACCAGGAGTCTGCAAGTTTACACATTGTGAGATAGACAGAGTCAAACAGAAAATCAAGTTTGGACACATGGTGAGGCCAAAGAGTTGCTGGGAAAAAACCATCAGCAAATGCAGTGTCTTCCTCTTTCCTTGAAGTAACTAAGTAAATTTACATTGTGGCTGGCAGTTTGCCTGTGAGATGTCCTCCAGCTCAGGCAAGTTTTATGTAGGATTTCTGTGCCTTATATTTCACTGGAAGTGAAAATAACCTCCTATTTTTCTCCTTTAGCCATAGAATCTATGCCTACCTTCTCACCAGCTTCTTTGGCCTGTGGGATTGCTTATTCTCCTTTGTGGTGGGCTTTGAGAACAATTCTGAAAGCTGACATAGTTTATATTCCTAATCTACCGGAAGGGTGTATTAAATTCACTGGGCTCATTTTTCAAATTCTCATCATAAACAAAGAAGCTTGCCTATGCTTATTTCAGTTGTGTTATTGTAAAAAAATGTCACGTTTAGCAAATAACTGGGATCTTGCTGCTGCTGCTTCTTGTGTCTTCACCTCACTCCTCATCTTCTTTGGGCCAACTGCAGCTGTTGTGTTGGTGCTGAGTGGCTAGGAAAATAATGATCTGGAACTCAGCAGCATATTGTGTGCAAGCAATGAATTTATTGCCAAGAGTATGTATAAAATAAATTACTGCCATGATCCTTTTAGAAATCCTCACTTTCCTTAGCTCTATGGCACCTCCTTGGACGGTGCTGCTGGGCTGGAGCTCTGGCAGGGACTGTGTGTACCTGGCCAGGAGGTTGTGATTTGCCACATGGCAGTGGGAGGGTGGGAGAGGGAATCAGAAGGAGCTGGTGGAAAGGCTGAGGCTAAGTTTTGCTCCTTTATGCTGTTGGGACCAAGGTAATTTTTCTGAGACAGGCAGCTGGATGAGGAGAGCAGGACCAAGGTGAGAAAGAAGCAGGACAGAGATACATAGTAGGATCGGTTAAAAGAACCATATTGGGAAGAAAAAGAAGGGCCATCATTCCTTTCCAGGCTCTGGATGGAAAACTGAGAATAAATTTTTTTTCACTTCCCTGTGAACAATACTGTAAGGGGGCTTAATCTTTATATGTAGGATTAAAGATGCTGACAATCGAATATTTCTCTCTATTTGATGAAACAACATAGACCTGTGTTGTTTGGAAAAATTCTGTGTCTTGTCTGCCATACATTGCCACTAAGTGTGCTATATTTTTCTGTTTCTGATTTTTTAGGAAGCCTTTAAAGAAAATGTGTCATATGTTTGTGTACTTAAGGGCTGAACCATAGTGTGCATCCATAAGAGAGCCTAATTAATGTAGGCAGCATAAAAACCCAAGCATGTTAGATTATTTCTGATTTGTGATTATCTGTCATTGCAATGGCTAGCAGTGTTTTCATAATTTCATTTTTCTGTTTGTTGAATCGTACATTTCAACCTGGTAGGGAACTCCCTAATCTAGTAGGCACTGACTGCTTTTTGCAAGACTCCTGCTCGTGCACAATGGTGTTACAACCCAGCCTCTGCTGAAATCCCTGGTCTGCCTTCATTTTCTCATACTCTTATCATTCCATTTCTATGGCTTTCCTGAGTCCCAGCTGTCCAAACCAGCACATACCAAATTCTGCTGCCCATCTGTTCGTCTACACAGAGAAGCGTGACCACATCCCCACAGCCTCAACCAATTTCATTCACTTCCTGCTGTCTTTGGATTCCAGATAAAGCTTTTTTTTTAAATAAACCTTCCCCTAATCTGTCCACTGACTGATGTTAGTGTGCATGCTTTCATTTAGAAGGAGGATTTATCATAATGGTTGTGTTGCTTTCCTAACAATGCCTGCCTAAATAGGTTTGTGAGTTGAGACCATGGGAAGAGCAGGCATTTCTTTGTTTTTGTTCCCATCAGGCATTCAGTGCTGGGTGGCTCCACATTTCAACTGTCACCTGGCTTCCCTAGGCAGCTCTTGTATCAAAATTTTGCATTTATCCATTGCTGTGTTAGGGCTAGTGTCAAAAGCCCCAGTCACTAATATGGCCCTGCCATGTTTGGTGTTATATGAACACATTAAAATACAGCCTCTTCCCCCAGTTGCTTACAATGTGCTTGCACCATGCAACACGTAGCCCTGCAGCAAGCACTTCTCATGTTATTCCTTGGTATGGATGCCTGCAAAATGAACATCATCTGGAAGCAATGGATCATTTTACCTAGGCCACCAAACATGTGTTTGTTGCTAATAACTTTGGTTCACTATTCAAGCATGTCCAAGCAAAATGAATGGCCTGGATTCAGAAGCCTTTGTATCCCACCTCCACCTTCCCCCACACATTATTCTACAAGTCCCTGATCTATGGACATTTATTTTATAGCCCTATGTAAAGTACCATGTGTTTTACAGAACAGAACAATAGTGACTGCCACATTTTCAGTCAGTGTGGTTTGGGATTTGGATGTCTTTCCTCTGCCTCTCTCCCTGCTTTGGGACACTGTATTATTTTCAGAACTGGCATATCTCAGCAATCAGCAAGTTACATATGACTGGGCTCTGCTTTACCTGGGGCCTTCTTGAGTCCTCTGCTGTGAGTTTGTCCCAAATTTAAACCTGCAGTTTCTAGAAAAGATAATCCCTGTAAGGTGGTAATATTTAGCTTCTTTTTTGCAGCCATGATATCCAAGCAATGAGTAAGCCCACCAGAGTACCTGTCTGGCAGTGCACACGCCTGTTGTGCCGGTCTGTAAGCCAAAGCACTTCAAGTGATGACCAGGGAAGGCAGGACACCATTGCCTGGGAAACCAAATAAATAGAAGCACACAGCCATCCATCACTGCCATCTGGAAAAGATTGGGCTGAACGTCTTCCTGTCAGGATCTGCTACAGTATTTATTTGTGTAGCTGAGCTTTGACTTTGGGGATTTCAGCAAAATATTCCTTTCAGCGACGACTCGAAGAGAAGATTTGGGTCTGATTATCAGGCTAGTGCTAATTCCTCTGTTCAGTTTTGCAAAATTACAACTGTAACTAGTAGTTATGTTTCTTATTTCTTTTTTCACAGGTAGGGACTTCACATGTATGGAAACAACATGTAAGAGATGATCTCATTTTGATATTGTGTACATGTGTTACCAAAGCACCGTGAATGACCATGAGCTGGTGACAAGTACAGGTGTAAACGATTCATGATGGATGAGTTTGCTCCTCCAGTGGATGTCTAAACCTGATAAGAAGAACAAGGTTTTGCTTAACACAAATAGTCTGGTGGGTTCTCCTAACACAGCTGAAAGATGGAGTTATTTTAAACATTAAAAATAGAAACATGTGAATTTCTCTAGTGTACAAGGAGCTTGTGGGTCAGGTAAGTAGTTCAAAGGATAAGGCTGTACTAAGGAATGTATATGGCAATGCAGTAAAACAAACCTTGAAATGTACTAAAGCCATGCTTAATACTGGAAGGACACCATGAGGTGTTCAAGCTATACAGAGCAGAAGAGGGCAAAGAGGAAGTTGTACTGATTCATTTTTCTAAGTGAGGACAAAAGAAAAGGAAATATACAAATTTAAATAGGCATTTTTTTTCTCTAACCACAAGCCAGAAGGAAAATATGAACAAAGTCTTCTGAAACCAGGATATCATAGAATCATAGAATCACAAAATCTTTAACATCAGAAAAGACCTCTAAGGTCACTGAGTCCAACCTTTGACCAATTACCACTTTGTCAACTAAATCATAACACTGAGTGCCATGCTCAAATTNCTGGTGACCAGCTGGATGTAACCCCACCCACCACGGCTCTCCGGGCACGGCCATGCAGCCAGTTTTTAATCCAGCACAGAATGCCCCTGTTCAGGCCCTGGGCTGCCAGCTTCTCCAGGAGAATGCTGTGGGAAGTGGTGTCAAAGGCTTTACTGAAGTCCAGGTAGACAACAAGCACAGCCTTTCCCTCACTCACTATTAGGGTCACCTGGTCATAAAGGAAGGTCAGTTTGGACAAGCAGAATACCACAAAATGTCAAGTTTAGGGAGGAGCATAAGGTTTATGTATGCTGATACCTGCCAGAAATTCTCTTTAGTCAAAGAAGGGCAAAATAATTTCCTAAACTGAAAAAAAAAAATTACAGAAGAGAGGGAGTGTAGTCAGGGAAGGCACTGTGGGATCTGCTTAGCCATCTGAGAGGCCTGGAGAGCGTGTGAAAGGCACAGAATAGTCTGGCACCATGACTAGAAGTTCTGCTGACAGAGGACATGGACTGAATTACTGAATTCACAAATACTCTGAAGAAGTAGAAGAAAGAAAAGAAAAAAGTTAATTAAAAATAGAGAGGACAAAAGAAGAGGGAATTGCAGTGGGCTTATTCTGTGGGAAAACAGACAAACAATTAACACATTCAGAGAAAGACCTAATAGTCAAGAAAAGTCTAATAATCAAGGTTAATAGTCAAGAACAGAATGCAGGAGTCCAACACTCTGTTCTGCAAAGCTGAAGTGAACATATGTGATAGTAAGAGCTACTATAAAGGGAGAGTTTATGGTGTGGAAGATTTTGGTTTGGCCAAAACCAAGTGCTGCTGGTTTGCAGGAAATTTATTCAGAATAGTTTTGGCCCAGAGAAACCAAACCTCAGAGCATGTGAAGACAAGGATCTTCTTTACCTTTCAGCTCTTTGCTTTAAGTGCTGTTCTTCCCAGCTGAGTGAAATATATTTTGCCAAATAGTTTGCAAGAGTGGTAATACATAGATGAAGAAATAAGCACTAAGCAAAGGTGGAATTATCTGCTTTCAGGGATCAAGCAGTATGGTGTGTAGCTTCTGTACAATTTTAGAGGAAGTCTTAGGAAAGAGTCAGACTTGAAAGCAATGGCCTGAGAGCAGAAGAGGAAAATTGCACAGTAACTGGATTGCTTTCCAGTGAAGATGAGACTTTGGCATTCTGTAAAAAAATGTATAAACTCCTGTGTTCAGTGAAGTTTACATGAACACCACCACCACCATCAACAACAGCAAATAGGAGAGTGGAAAATCATGAGAAGAAATAAAATCAAAAATTCCCTCAGCTGCTGGACTGTGGCTTTATGTTGTTGGAACAGTAACTCTGGGAATTCTACGCATCATGGTGATGTAAGTCCTACCAATGCTTAGGTATTTAGATGGACAGATGTTGCAGAGATGCTACAATAATCACAACTGCTTTCTATATCCAGCATCTTGCTTACTTAGGACTCACTCTAGAGATGTCAAACAGCATTGCTTCTGTGCTCCTTGCATCTGCTCCCTTGGAGGAGGCAGCAGTTTTATTTTCTGCCTGGCTCTCTGGAGAAATCATGACGCACAGTTGTATGGGGATGGTTGCACTGTGAGCGTGTCCCTGGTGAGCTCAGCTCGCCTCTCCTCCTGCACACTGATGCCTTCTTTGGCTGCCTTGCTGGCATGTAGAAGCGAGCTCACAGTGTCCTGCCAACATGGAAAGCATGATCAAGTATGCTGAGAGCAGATGTCTTTTTTATTTTTGATACCTTATATTCTGTAACAGAATTTGGAAAAAAACATTGGTGTTTTCCTAAAATGGGAATGAACTTCTACTGTGCCTTTTCACCTTGTTTCATGCTGCTAATTCACACTATTTACCTGTGTGTCCTGTGACAGGTAATATTTTGGTTTGTTTCTTTTGCTAAAGAGATTGTGTATCTCATCCTTTGTCCATGAAAAATAGCATGTTTGTATATTAAGAGGGCCAAACGTGAAGACTGAAAATGTAGAAAGACATAAAAACATAATTTATTATTTTAAATATATTTAACGACTTTTAAGCAAGCCTAACAATCTTCTTGCACTTGAATCATGGTTTCTGAACTCTCTGATGGGCAAGGCAGTAGCCTGAAGCTAAAGGGGAATCTTTTCTGTTGGCCTTCATAGGTGCAAAACTATACCACTATGTGTTACTGCTAATAAACTCAACTTTATTTTGTTTATATAAGATGCCTCCAAATATGCTGTGTGCACTGGGGTGAAGGAGGGATTTATGTCATTTTAGAAAAGACACACAGGACGTCTCAGGTGA